>MU003837.1:0-121060 GCA_010093785.1 Polychaeton citri CBS 116435
GTGGAGAGGAGGCGGCGCGGCGTGTGCGTAGGCAGGCGGCTTGTGCATCTACCCGCTGTCAAGAGTGGATGCCGCGAACCGCTAGAGCAAGCCAAGTTCGATGATCGCCAGGCACACGCTCGCTCATGCACATGCAGCGCAGTGCAGCCCGCTGCTCAAGCATCATGACCCGGCCGGTCTGATGCCACCTCCCCCGTCCCCCAGTCCAGCCTGGACGGCGGCCGCGTACAGGAGGGTCCACGGGCGGGTGGTGATGTTTGGGCGCTACCGCTGTACTGACCAGCTTCGCCATCACGCCCGTTACCGGATGGGGCACAATACCAAGGCAATGGCCGGGGAAGGGTGCCCATCTCGTCGTAGCATGATCGTACGCATCGTGGCGCCGGGCACAACCTGAGCCCGCCCAGCTTTTTCCCTGGCGCAGATACTGCCTGACAACCAACCCACCCGAACACCTGCAGTAGGGTAGGGTAGGGTAGAGTAGAGTAGGGTAGAGCAGAGTAGGGTAGAGTAGAGCAGGGTAGAGTAGAGTAGAGCAGGGTAGAGTAGAGTAGGGTAGAGTAGAGTTGAGCTGAGCAGAGTACAGTATAGCGCCTACCTGGGTATACCCGAACAACCACCACCTACCCACCCACCCACCTACCTACCTACCTACCTACCTACCTATCACCTACCTACCTACCTACCTACCTATCCATCCACCCACCTACCTGACCACGCCCAGGTAGCGGTAGCGGTAGCGGTAGCGGTAGCGAGCCTAAGCCAAGCTCACCCAAGCTAGCCCAACCTCAGGTGTCCACCTCCCACACACCCACACCCGCCCCTTCACCCGCCCCGTTTCCTTTGCCTTTGCCTTTGCCTTTGCCTTTTCCCTCCTCCTTTCTCTCTCTCTCTCCTCTTCCTCTCCCTCCCTTGTCCGCGTGACCCGCGCTAGTGAGGGTTGGCTGTCGCCGCTTTTGGCCGGTATTATGGAGTCGCTCTCTCCATGCGGGCTGTGGTTAGGTGTTGCGCTATCAGACTGGTGATGATGGCAGTGGCAGCACCCGTGTCCCAGGCATCGGTCGCCATCATGGCCGCGGCCCTGGGGCCAGTATAGGCAGGGCAGGCAGCTATACATAAATGTAGAAACACGGCACCGTCTTTCTCCCTCTGTTCCAACCCTGTTCTCATATCGACAAACGACCAGAATACCTTGCATCCCCCCCTCCGATCCATCCTGAAACAAATCCCTACTCGCACGCTCAAAGGCCGCCCGAACTCTTGCCTACCGTTGCAGCTGCACCGACGAGAACACCTTTCCGAAAGCGGCCGCGTCTGTCAGACCTCTTGAGGCAGCGGGAAGGTCGCGAGGTCTGGGTCTAGGCTTGTGGACGGCATCGTTGACCGCATGCGGCTCACAGGGCTTCAGTACCTGCGCCGGCTTCAGCCAACTTGGACTGCTCCTCCAGCAGACGTTCGCCCAACTCCTCACAGCGCAGGCCATCAGCCCTAGCGGCTATATCTTGACCTGGTCGGATCGCGCGTCACTGCTCTCTTCAGCCTGCCGTTGTTGGAGCCCACGCTGCTGATACAAGTACCACCGGTTCAGCCCATTGCACAAAGCGAGACACACGCGCATGCGCCTGATCTGAACAACTCTTGTCGCTCCCCTCGCTTCCTCTCGCCCTCTCCGCTTCCCTCTGCACGCCAGCTTCCAACTGTGCGTTTGCCACCGCAGTCCTGCTACCGGACCATCTTTCATGCTTCTTAACGACTGCCGCCATCATACCAGAGGGACGCGCAGAGCTGTCTTTCTTGGACATTCCTTTCTGCTCCTTTCACACTTGCCAGGGACAAGCAGATCCCACTGTTATCTGAAAGAAAGACACCACATTGATCAGTCCTGATCAATCGACCCAAGCAAACTGCAGCGTCCGGACAACTGCACTTCAAGGTATGTGTCCGCTCCGAATCAATGCCTTGCGTCGTTCTGGTTCAATGTCGTCTTGTATGCCACTCCTGTCCATGTCTCTCGCCCATGCAGAGACATGCGTGCCGACAGGCACGCACAAACCTGCGGGCGCAAGCTGCAGTACTGAGACACATGCTGACGAGACATGCAGCAGGGAGCGGTCAAAGATCACACCCTATCTAGGGTCATCGCCTCCTTCTGCTCCTTTCTTGCCGTTCCAGATCATCCTCGTCCTCACTATACCACAGCTTGCCATCGGCATTCAGCCTTCTTCACCCGCACAGGATGACAATGATGACTTCAGTGTCGGCAAATTCAGAGCCTTCCCCATCAAGGGACTTCTACCTTGACAGTGTCCCACGTGACTACCGTCAGCAGTATCAGCCCGAGGCCAAAGGCCTGGGTCTCTATGTAAGTACACCAGTGTTGCGCGTCAGCCAGACTCACCGTAGCGACAGACGACCCACTGCGAGCCGGCTAGAGGCGCGTTTGCTTCCCAACATGTCGTGCGCATGACTGACAATGATCAGCAGAACGAAGGCTACGCGCCGGATGGTTATATGCCTGCATACCAGGACGAAGCCCACTACGTCCACAACCCACCAACACCACGCTCAAATACAGACGATGGTATGAGGGCTGGCAGGGCGAGATCAAACACGAGAGGCCGCACCGACTCCCCTTTTGCAAGCTCAAGCCCCAAGTCTCGCGTCAGTCATTCGCCGATGCCACGACGTGGCAGGAAAGACAAGAAGTCGAAGCTGGACAAGTCGAAGATGCCCAAGCTGACAGCCCCATTATCGGTCCTGACCAAGGACATGGATGTCGCTCTACGTGACATTGGTGCCTGGGTCAATCGTTCGCGGGAGGAACGTCATCAGGAGGTCTTGAAGCGCAACGGCTACGTCACTCGCCCCATGAACTCCTTCATGCTGTATCGCTCTGCATACGCCGAGCGTACCAAGCAGTGGTGTCTCCAGAACAACCACCAGATCGTCTCCAGTGTGAGCGGCGCAAGCTGGCCAATGGAGTCGCCAGAGGTCCGGGAACAGTTCAACGAGTGGGCAAGGATCGAGCGGACCAACCACTCAGCCGCTCATCCCCAGTACAAGTTCTCTCCAAGTAAGTCCAGCAGCAAGCGTGGCCGGAAAGGGGAGTTCTCTGATGACGAGGCTGCGTCGCTCGATATGGAGGACCCGGATGGCGACTATGCTGGTTCGCGCGTCAAGCGCAGGCCTCGAGACAACCGCGAAAGTCCCTACCTTTCCCACAATGATCCCTTCGCCAGTACTCATCATCCATACTATGGCAACCAGTTCGGGGTTTACGCCTCACCAGAGTACCAACAGGCAATGCCAGCTAGTCGCACACAGCCTCCCAACGTGGCGTATGACCAGTACGGCCACCCTTACGACCCGCATACCCACCGCTATTATGTGCAGCAGCCCCAGTACACCTACAGCCACGACCAGCAGGCTGTCCGCGTACCTACACCTGCATCCATGACCGGCACTGGCAGCACATCGCTTGGAGGCTTCGGAATGCCGGGATCAAGCAACACTGACGACCTCTTCAACACCAGCCCTCGCACTCAGACACCAATGCAAGGCTTTAACGGTTATGGTCGACCGGTCTACTTTGCCCAGCAGCATCAGCAGCCTAGCGAACACGTTCCGGCTTTCCATCAGCCCCAATACCACCAGAACGCCACTCAGAGACATGCAAGCCACCATCAGTACTCACAGCAACCCTTGCAGACTTCCCAGACCGTCGACCCCTCGTTGAGCGTAGCGTTCGCAGACTTCCAGGCAGCAGCTGAAGCCGCCACCAATCACAAGAATCATTTCGATAACGCTCTCGGCGGAAGCTTCGGACATACGGACTACTACGATCAGCATACCAGCCCCAATACATCTTTGGCCCCACACTGGAGTCCAACTGATGAATTCAAGAAGACAGAGTTCTGACCATTGACGACTGCCTGACGTGCTTGACCTGGACTTGTCAGGGACAGTTGTTGTGATACCTTGTTTTCGGGTTCTCTTCGTTGCCTCAGACGCTTGGTTTGTTGGCTTGTTGAAGACATCGTCGTTGGCTTGATAGCGTTCCGCTGGGTGAACTGGCGCGCTAGTGGTGTTTTCTTGTCGCCCTGCTTGATTCAATTATCCTCTCTCGAGGCTGTACATCTTAGAGACAAAGGTGTGCATATTGCTGGATTCTGGTTATCGACCTTGCACTATTAGATTACTTCATGCAGACTAATATCTTCTCACGTCGCATTGCCTTCCCGATGTAGTCTCGCGCCTCATCTTCGCTCACGAACACGTATGAGTGTATATACATTGATCTTTAGCGATGAAGGGCAAGCAGTGGGTCGCCCAACGTAGCATAGGCTGATGAGAGATGCTGCAGTGTTTCACGGACCAATTTTTGTCGGAGTCAGTTTCGTGGATGGACACGCCTGGGGACCATATCACCATCACTATATACAGAGGCTTTGTTCACGTTCCCGAAATAGCGGGTGCCTGCAGCATTGTTGTCATAGGTCGGGCCCGGAAACACGTGTAGTCTGTTACCATTCAGACACAACACTCCTGAGTGCCGTCCCGACACACATGCGCTCCAGACTGCTCCTCTGTTTGGTGGAATCAATTTGGATGAGGTCGGAATTAGGTGTACAGGGGAGCGAAAGACGTTACGATTGACAGCACTCCAGTCGGAGGATTTGTGGCTGGCTGTGGCACTCCCGAAGCTAGCCTTGCATTAGCAAGAACTTTAGAGGATTGTCCTCAGCCGGAGCCGTGATGTTCTGCATATCGTCCGGCCTCTTATACATTTGCGCCGCTCCCACTGAGATTCAAGCTCACATTCGAGACTCTTCGGGATGAAGGCGCCTTCGCTGTCAGCCCTGCAGGCGCTCCATCTCATCGCATTTCCCACTTCAAGGCAGACCTGTCGCGTTGCGGCAGCTCAACGAAGATTCTACGCCGCAATCCCGCCCGCACCCAAGGAGGCACCGCAGTCTCCTTCCCCAAATACCGAAGCGAAGACCCCACCGGCTGTACAAAACTACACGAAACCCTCAAAACCCGACGGCAAGACGGAGAAGGACGATGACGACAAGGACCACGTACCGCAACCCCTCACCCGGCCCATAGGCATGCCCACCCCACCGCAGCCGGGCGACAACAGGGCGCTCGACCACCGCTCCATCCGCCAGCGCCGCGACGACTTCGTCAACTACGAGAAGCACCTCGAGAAGCGCGCGCGCATGACCAAGCAGATATCCAAGCCCTACTTCCGCGACTGGAGCAACCTGCGCTTCGAGAAGGGCAAGAGCTTCATCGCGCCCGACCGCCTCTTCAGGGCGGACGTGAGCCTGTGGTTCCCGAACTTCTTCGGCCGGACGCTGGCGAAGGAGAAGCCGGCGAACTCTGAGAAGAGGGATGGCTACGGAGGCTACGGCAGGGACACCTGCGACGCCATGGGCGGCAAAGTCAGCGTCGTCAGCGTCGTCAGCTCGCAGTGGGCACAGCAGCAGGTCGCCTCGTTCTGCTCCAAGAACGTCAACCCGGCGCTGCATCAAGTCCTGGCGGAGAACAAGGGCGTCGTGCAGAGGGTGTGGATCAACTACGAGCCCAACATCCTCAAGTATTGGCTCATTCAACTGTTCTCTGGTAGTCTGAGGAAGGAGAGGGAGAAGGATGCTTGGAGTAATTACTTTGTCGTCAGAAGGGGCATCAGCGACATCGTCAGGGAGGCTATCGGTTTCTTGAATGAGAAGGTTGGGTACGTCTACCTGGTCGACGCAGATAGCAAGATTAGATGGGCCGGTAGTGCGATTGCGTCAGGTGCTGAAAGGGAGTCGATGGTCAGAGGCCTGAGGCGACTGGCAGACGAGGAGAAGAACAAAGGGCAGGCGAAGAGCAAAACTCCACAAAAGTCCAGAGAGAAAGCTGTTTAGGCTTTGTTCCATCAGTCATTGCGGCAGCAACTGACCGTGAATAATGCTTGTAGTCTTATCATTGTACAGATAGCGTATATTTGACACGTCCACTACAACGCCATGGAAGGCAGGTACGGAGCTGAATGCCATCACTCTCCAAAAACGCCCGAACGCCTTGCCCGAGAAGACACCTTTCCCCTGACGTGATGCTGCCCTAGCTCAGTGGTTGAAGTGCTCTCATAAGAACCAGAAGAACATCAAACAGCAAAAGGCGATGAACGTGCCCAAGATGATGCCGTCCCTCCTCTTCTTTCCCCCAATCCTCTGCATCAGGCCATTCACACCAGGTATCTGCGCCGCAGCACCTGTTATGCGCCGTTGTATGCTCATCAAGCTTTCCCTCTGCAAGCCAAAGTTCTCGTTCACCGCGTATGCTTGGCTGAGCACACCATCTATGACATTGTGACTTCTATCCAACCTCCCCCGCTCCTCCAGCATGTAGTCCGCTTCCGCCTCACCTGGGCCACGCTGGGCCTGGTTGCGATAGCTCTGGATGTCGGAGCGCACGTTGCTCATCAGGTTCGCCCTGTCACGGGCCTCCTTGATCTGACCCTGTAGCCGCCGCAACTCTGTACGATGCTGCTGTAGGATCTCGCGATGGCGGGCAAGGTTGGTGGACTTCAGGGCGGATTGCGTTGGCTCTGAATCGAGCACTCGGGCCAGTTGCTGCATCAGATTCGACCGCTTCTCCAGCATGTCGCTGATCTCATTCTGGGTCTTGTCTTCCTCGGCCGTTGGCGCCTGCGAGGGAGTCGAGGCGCTGGCAAACTGCGAGTAGGTGTGGAAGAGCGATTCTGTCTGCGTTTCTAACGTCCTTGCTTGTTGTCGCAACTGAGACCAGCTCGTTGGTGGAGCCGCCATCTTGTACCAGTGTACTCGCTGCTGAATTGCGTCGTCCTAGAGTACACTTCCACAACGATAGGTATCAACGTCGCAAAGCAACCGGAAAGGGAAGCCGCGGCAGGTCGGGGCGCGGGTACAGCCGAACAAAGCTAATTCACTTTAGGTTCGATGCATTGCAATTTCGCCAAGCCCATGGATTTCCTCCACACAGAACTTCTGCGCTGCGACGAATTGGGCTTCAGGTTTTTGCACCTGCGACAACCGACATTGATACTAACCCACGCAGCTTTCTTCTTTTCGGTACGTTGCCGTGCATACACAGTCACTCAAAACCACAGCATCACTAACCGACCTGTAGCCTCAGGTCAATCAAAATGTCGGGAGCAGCTACCATCCCCACTGGCACTGACAAGGCCCTCAAATACTACCCTGCCGAGGATGTGGCCCAGCCAAAGATCGTATGTGGTGGACATGATCTCGCGCGCGAGAAGAGGCATGATTTACTTACAACTCAATTTGCAGGCCCGCAAGACTCAGCGCCCAACCAAGTACCGCCAGTCCCTCCAGCCAGGCCGTGTCCTGATCCTCCTCTCCGGCCGCTTCAGAGGCAAGCGTGTCATCCTCCTGAAGCAGCTCGAGCAAGGAGTCCTTCTCGTCACCGGCCCATTCAAGCTCAACGGTGTCCCCCTCCGCCGTGTCAACTCCCGCTACGTCATTGCCACCTCCACCTCCGTCCCAATCGAAGGCCTTGACGAGTCCACCATCAAGAAGGCCAGCGAGACCAGCTACTTCGCCCGCGACAACAAGAAGGACAAGAAGGGTTCTGAGGAGGCTTTCTTCAAGCAGACCGAGGGTGCCAAGCCAGAGAAGAAGGAGATCTCAAAGGACAGGGCTGAAGACCAGAAGAAGATCGACAAGCCTCTGCTCGCATCGATCAAGAAGGAGGCTTTCCTGGGCAGCTACCTCAGCTCCAGCTTCAGCCTGAGGAAGGGCGACAGGCCGCATGAGATGGTCTTCTAGATGTGTACATGTGTTTTGGGATATAGTCTTCTAAAAGGTGGGAGGCGATCTGCTGCTAGATCTACCTCTTTTTCACGCTTCGAAAACGATCAACGCGAAGCTGTCTCGGCAGTGGTAGCGTGGGTAGCAGCTTAAAATACGAACCGTCTGACTGCAGACACCTGTCGTGGAGGACCCTTTCTTTCTGTTTTGTCAGGTGCATCCGGACGTAGGTCTCTTGTGTCTTTGCCGTGGTTCCATGATACACGTTATCAGCCCCTAGCTCCACATACTCGGAAGCGTCTCGTTGCAAATTTGTCCGTTCTACTCGGTCACGCTGGAATTTACCTTCTGGACATATGCATTACTGAGCAGTGATCTGGCATTGCAGGTATTACATATTGTGTGAGAAACCACATCTGCTCTAGTAGATTAAAGTGACATGTAATATGTGCTATCGTACTCGGCTTGCCCTTACATCGCGCCCATAGACCAACGTCATGTCACCCCTCATAAGTCAAACTTGTATTCAACATTCGTCACCGGGATTTCCTCAATTCCGTTTCAGCAGTGTTGCATAGATCGGTAGGGAGCTTGGTTTGGCGATGACACTTTCTCGTCCTCCATGATCGACCTACCTTGACCTTAAGCCTTTAGCTGACGTTGGAACGGGCAAGAAAGGGCACCACTTCCACTTGAAGCCTTCATACATTACTTCATCGTCTTCCAGCCCATCTTCTGTACGCTTGGCAGAGCTAGGTGGACCTTGAAGGAACCATATGCGCTTACCGCAGTCTCCGCATGCTGGGTAGTTGACCGAGCATCCTCCGGTCTTCCTACAGGATAGGTGGCAGCGTCTATGCCAGCCGAGGGCTTTGCTGACGCGATCTTGGGGCAGTGACTCTCTGTCCATCAACTCTAAGAAAGCAGCTACGGCGCGTGTGAGGGGAGTCTGGACAGAGAATCGCAAGGCACCTGAGTCCGAGAGGAACCGACTGCTAACAGGGCAATCACACAGTGTGAATCCTTGGTCCAAAGGATGTAAGGCGGTGGTGATGGAAGGACAAGCCTGATCTATGAGGCCGCCGCTTGCCGAGACTGCTACGGTGAAGGTTGTGGCTGCGGAGCTTATCGCCCCAAAGTCACAGACCCTTTCAGTAGGACCCATGAAGTAAAAGTCAATCTTGTGCCGGATTTCGAGTCGCCTAACATATCTAACGTTCTCGCCGAGTCCCTCAATGAATCGTTCCAGATAGACTGTGTCGTAGAGGATGTTTGGGTTTATCTCGACTCTGACGGGATTTGCACCTCCAAGGAGAATCGGAAAAACTTCGTGACGTATCTGGCGACAGGTTTGTGCAAGTGCTGGGACAAGTATTGAAGGGCGATAGTCATGGTCCCTGCTGTGACGCAATTGGTACGACGTATACACCGGACCTGCTTCTGGAAGAGCAAGCTTGTAGATGTACGTTCTGAGCTCCGCAGGCAGAAGAGCCATATAGGCACCCTGTGCTTGCGGGTGTGTGTGCATCATGAAAATTGTCTTTTGAGAGGCGTTCGACTGTCTGTGGAAGAGCCTGAATTTGCAGGTGTCAATGAATTCTTGTACTGTTGTTTGCTAAAACATTGGGGAAGTTGAAGAATAGCGACCTATTATCTGAAAGTTTGAACTGTGCACATTCGTTCATGTTCGAAATCATGGTCTTACGATTTGTTTGTGAGTCAGATACATGAGGGACTGCAATACTGTCCAGGAATAGGGAGATTGAATGAACTGAGCTTTGCTCTAAACGCCTAAGTCATACTATCGGCTATTTCGATTGTTTGAAATGTCACGCAAGACGACGAACCAACAATAGCCGGAAGTAGAATGACTCGCCCACTAAGGCAGGCATCAGAGGTCCATGATATATGAAACGTGACTTGGCGTTCAGAACGCGCTTCGGAATTAAGTCGGCTAAACCCCAGCGTGTTTGATGTTGCCTTAAACCACTCTACGCGGCACGCGTGACACCCAGAAACATCCCACCAGGCGGCCGCAGCACTGTACTTGCCTTGAACGTTACTTTCTCCCATCGGCTTTGTGGACGTCTTCCATGTCATCATAACGCCAGAACGAAGTCGCCCGGCATGGCGGCCAACAGTACGACGGATATCTTCAGCGGCGTCACGTTCACTGTGATCCCAAGCGACGATGTCGACGCAATCGACCCGGACGATCGAAGCATCCGCGATGCGATGATACAGAGAGGTGCAGATTTTGTGCCTTTGGGCGAGCACAACGAAGTCCGGCAGCTAGAGAAGCTTTCCCACATCATCGCTACAAATGTCGATTTTCCGGAATATGCCAAAGCCATCGACATCAACATCAACGTCGTCAAGCCCACCTGGGTCGCACACAGCATCACGAAGAAAAAGGCGACCAATCCGCGTCAGTACAGCCCAGACCCAAGTCAATTCCTTCACGATGTGGTGATAAGTACTGGCACGCTTCCATTAGGGGACAAGGACAGTATCGAGGCCGCCTGCCTCGCCATGGGTGGCTTGTACAGCGGCCCTCTCCAGAAGATGGTCACCCACTTGATCACCACCGATGACAATCATGAGAAGGCGCAAATCGTGAAGCAGAGGGAACTGAAGATCAAGATTGTACTCCCCCATTGGATCGACGATTGCATCAAGCTGGGGAAGAAGATAGGTGAGGGTCCATACACTTTTCCCGACCCGGAAATTCTCAGGCGAGAGCGTTTAAGTATGCCCCGTGCAAGTCCATCGCCTTTCATTGATGGTGCTACCTCTGCAACTCCAGACGGTCTGCCTGAATACAAAATACCATCTCCATCCGCGTCCAGGCAGAACCTGAATGCGTTCATGAGCAAAAAGATCATGTTGTCAAGAGACTTGACGTTAGGTGATCGGCACCTCTCGAACATACGCAGCTTGATTAACCATGGTGGCGGATTGCTTACAAGCGATTTAAACGAAGCGGACATCTATATTGGTCACTTTCGCGATGGCGTCGATTACATCACTGCGTCCCGTAACAATAAATCAGTCGCGAACCTCTCATGGCTCTATTATGTCATCAACCAGAACAGATGGACCGATCCAACGAGGAAGCTATTGTTCTATCCAATACCACGAAAGGGGATTCCTGGATTTGAACACATGATCATATCAATTTCAAACTACACAGGCAGCGCTCGCACGTACCTTGAGAACCTTATCAATGCATGTGGAGCAACATTTACCAAGACAATGAAGATGGAGAACACACATCTTATCACTGCCCACAAATCAAGTGAGAAGTGCGACGCTGCTCAGGAGTGGAACATCAACATAGTCAACCATCTGTGGTTGGAGGAAAGCTATGCCAAATGCTGCGTACAGAGCTTGACGAACCCCAAGTATACACATTTCCCACTGCGCACCAATCTCGGAGAGGTAGTTGGACAGGCTAATCTTGATATGAAGCGTGTCGAAAGCGAGTACTTTTCGCAGAGTCGTTTCGGCAGCGTGGAGCTTCCCAAATCAATTCCTATTCATGTTTCTCCACGCAAAGTTGTTTCGTCAATGCCACCAGGGAGCGGCCTGATGGACTCGGATCTGCCTAGCAAGAGTGTAGGCTTCCATGCTCCTGAGCAAGATGGGATGTCAAAGCCCGAAGAACGCTTGCCAGAACCAGCCTCAATCAAAAAGCGTGGGAGACCTCCAAAAACGTCTCTTGAAACACCCAGTCGTCCAGTCACAGATGACAAAGAGAATGAATCCCCAGCACCTCCTGGGACTGGTCGTGCGTCGAAGAACAAAGCATTATCCTCCTTACATGCCCAGGCAGCCGACATTGAGCTTTACCAGAAGGAAATGAAACGCAAAGGCGGAGTCATACATGGACGCGAGAGGCGATCAAGTCATCTCGCGGAGGATACTGAAGCTTCAACTCCTGCACCACCGCGGCAAGGTCGTAAGAGGAAGAGTGAGGAAGCGGCCCATGACGTTACAGCAGAAGGTAGTGATCTTAGTGACGGAGAAACTCAGGAACAGCCGCGGCCCACAAAGAAAGGTAAGAAGGGTGGAGACATGCCGCCGATACAGTATAAGATGATGGTGACAGGCGACCCTCGCTGGCACGACAAGCCAAGTAAGGAAACCACTGATAAAGCCAAGCTCCGTGCGCTTGGTATCCAAGTCGTTGCTGAGCCCAAAGGCATCGATATTCTTGTCGCACCACGCATCCTACGCACAAAGAAGTTCGTGGCTGCGATTGCCTTCGCACCTTTAATCGTTGATCCCAAGTATCTCGACTTCGCTTTGAAGAAGAATGCGATACCTGACAAGCCTCAGTTACTAGAGGACTCGCAGGGTGAAGCAGAGTATGGATTTCGCCTCACTGAAGCCGTTGCACGAGCTGAGGTAAACAAGCGTCGCCTTCTCCGTGGTTGGACCATCTTTGTCACTCGTGATATCACTGGAGGCTTCGACACATACAAGGATATCGTCACACTGAACGGTGGTACGGCGGTACTTTATCAAGGACGCACCGGTGTCAAGATTCCACTTCGCCGGCTGGTACCTGAACAAGATCCAGATGCTAGAGGCGAGAGTCAGCATCAAGGTGGAGAAGAAGAGTGCGACTATGTTTATCTTGTCAGCGGAGATAGCGATGCGGAGGCAAAGCTCTGGAAAGCTTTCAGGGCTATGTGCGAGAAGCAAGACCTGAAAACGAGGATCGTCAAAAGTGACTGGCTGCTTAACGCGTGCATGAGGCAGGAAATCAAGTACGAAAACAAATGGGAATGGGAAGAGGAAAATTCATGATATCACCGATTCAGGAAATTATCACTCTGCTATCGGTGCCGGACGGAGGCCTGGGTTGCCTCGACCCGATGAACTCTGCGTTCATGTAACATATTTAGCATTTCTTATGAGTTACGACTCTTTCTTTGTATAAAAGCGAATCCTCTTAAATGACATCTCAACAGCGACGTTGTCGGCTGGGCTTATTGATAACATTGAGGTACCACGCGAATCTTTTGGCCATTCAGATTCTATTCATTACAGCCTGCGACGCGCTCCAGCATCTCCAAATCTTTACATCACAACACGACGCTACTCATCCCTTCCAAAAACCATGCATGCCCTGGGCTGATCAAACATGATGATTGGTCAAGCTCCATAAACCTCAGCCATCTGTGTACTCCTATTGCTCAAATAGCTTGCTCTATGGCTTCGGTGAGTGTGAGAGTGTGAGTATGCAGGCTAGTTATGACGAGTCAAGACTTGTAGTGCACATCGCTTGAATGGTCTTTAGCAGCTTGAGGTGCCCGCCTTCTCCCTTGCTATCTCTCGTCCTAACTCG
Organism: Polychaeton citri CBS 116435; assembly: GCA_010093785.1. Taxonomy (NCBI): domain Eukaryota; kingdom Fungi; phylum Ascomycota; class Dothideomycetes; order Capnodiales; family Capnodiaceae; genus Polychaeton; species Polychaeton citri. Next base: position 13,159 of record MU003837.1, read on the forward strand.
TCTCATCGTGCTGGCGCTTTGTAGCTCCCGCGCTCCAGGCGGCTGAGTTGTGGCACATCGGTCCCGAAATGCGTATGTCTAGCGTCAGATGTGCTGTCGTCCGCTACCATGCTTCCTCCGTGCCTAGCCACCCCCATTTAGCTGTAGACCCTGGAGTTCCCATGATAAGTCTTTGTGTGGCAAGAGTGCGATGTGCGCCTTTCCGTGTCAAGAACAGTCACGTTTGAGAGATCAAAAGAACTTGACGCCTGCCTCTTCATCCTGTCCGAAGATCTGCACCTTGCCTCTTTTGACCAGTACCTGCAGGACTTTCTTCAACAAGTCCTCGTCCATGCCGTACCATGCACATCTCTTCGTTTGCTCACCTTCCCTCAGTTCGTAGACTGTTAGTACGGCCCCTTTCTGCCCTGTCTCTTCAACCACCCATGCATACAGCTCATCCGCCCACTCGCCGAGACTCTTCCAGTAGACCCAACATGTTTCGCTGTTGGTAATTCTCGATGCCGCAGGTATCCATTCGATCTTTGATCCGTTCGCAGGCTCGCTCATCCAATCCAACAAGAGCCGAATGTCACTTGGCGATAGTGAGCGAGGAAGTGTGGGCGAGTTGAAGAGACCTGGCGGTGGTGTTGAGAGCGAGAGCTTGAACAACCGGTGGTACTGCGCATAGGATACAACGAGTTGAGACCAATATGTCAACTGTTTTGCGCGAGTCGTGAGATTCGGTTGTAGCGTATAGAATGGCGGGTATGAGGTAGGGGAGGGAAACGAGAAGCTCGATGTGCTCGCTTTCAAGGTCGTTGCGGTAGAGAAGGTGGATGATGGGACTGGTGACACCGCTCCTTGGCGAGCGATCAATGCAGCGTCCATATTAGGGGCTAGCTCTAGGCTTATTGTATACTCAACTCCGTGCTCTACGCCCAGTACAGAAGTGCGGATCGTTGAGCATGATGATTCCAGTCGTGAATCCCGGGCTTTAGGCGGGGTTATTTTATTTGCCTTAAAAGAGGCCGCAATTTGCCTAGATCTAAAGCTTATCGATAAGCCACTCTGTAGTATTTCACCTTTTGACATGGCAAATGATCAGCATCGCCTTGTCATCTCGTCCACCATAACAAGCAGGAGTTAGGAGTCGTATTCGGTTCACTATGGGCAAAGAGGAGCAGCAAGAAGAACGCGAGGTCCTCGACTCGATCTTCCCAGACGAGATCCAAGATGTCTCGGAATCGGAATACCGGATAACGATGACACTGGACGTGACAGAGAAGGAAGCTGATGAAGAGATTCCAGCCCCTGTAATTCTTCTGAATGTACGGTATCCTGCGGCATACCCTGATGAGGCGCCACTTCTGGACATCACTGCGCCCCCCAATGCGCCAAAACACCCCCAATTCGACGTTCAAGAGGACAAGGCGCAGCTGCTCGAGGCACTACAGCCCACGATAGAAGAGAGCATTGGGATGGCTATGGTCTTCACACTGGTCAGCGCTCTAAAGGACAGTGCTGAACTCCTCATAGCTAAGCGTCAGCAGGCGAAGGAAGAGGAACACGAGACGGAACTCCGCAAGGCAGAGGAAGAAGAAAACAGAAAATTTGAAGGCCAGAAAGTGACGAGAGAAACGTTCCTGGCGTGGAGAGATAAGTTCAACGCTGAACTACGCGAAGACGCTGAGAGACGGAAAGTGGAACAGGAGGCTGAAGACAAAAAGAAGCGGAGTGCTAAGGCAGATGAAAAGAAATTGACTGGAAAGCAACTGTGGGAGCAAGGGCTGGCAACTAAAGCTGCTGATGAAGATGAGGAAGGCGAAGATGCCGTAGAAAGCATCACACAGCTGAGCGTGGAAAGCTGAGAGAGTGCCGTTGATTACTCGAACGGAATTTGAAGCTCTGCATGTTGGATCGAGACTGCGTCCCGGTATCGCATCGCAGTAGTTCATTCATTATGATGATGAAGTGAATATGAGCGTGCATCCACTGGGTCTGTTCCAAGACTGCCAGCGATACTACGACTGGATGCCTCTGGCGGCGTAACGACCAGCCCCAGACCTATAAAACCCTACATTGAATGATGCCCTCTCAACCATACGAGATCTTGGATGATGCACGCTACTCTATATTAGTGGATGCACATGAAATGTTGGCTAACTCGAAATGGATGCATGGATAGCTGATACGAGTTCTGGTTCTACCGACAACACAACGTCGTCACGCAAGACCCTGGATAGTTGATATAACATGGTATGCAACATCTGTCTGGGAGCCTCAGTGTACCTGTAGTGGTTTGTCGGCGCACGTATTCCGTGCAGTTGCAGCCGCACCTTCCTTACACGGCTGGACACTCCTTCGCGGTCTTAAATCCGCTGTTCTGCCATTTAGAAGTGCACCGCAGCTCTTCACTCGCCCTAGTGGCCTAGGTATTGTGTACGTACCAAACCCCGCACTCGACTTGCCTCCGCTATCACCAGGACATTACCAAAAACCTCCAATGGCTCTAGTCGCGCGGCTGGCGTCTAAAGTCCATGTAACTCAATCCTTAAATGTGGCCAGGATGCGAGATGCTGGTCACCGCTAGGGTAGTATCGTCGATATGCGGTACCCAACCCGCGCCGCATACATGTCTACTTCTGAGATCGATATAAGCTGATCGAGCTGCATCAACATGTTGCCATTCAAGTCTATGTTGTTCAGGTCTCGCACACCGACTACCACCCCCTGTAAACAGTCGAGTAAGCGATGATATGCCGCAATCCTGCTCTCCTCAATCGTTGCTCGGTCTTCTGACGCAGCCACATGTTCTTCCTTTCTTTCTCATTGCTGTGATCTATGCTTTCGTCAAGATCATCGATCGAACGGACATACCCAAGATCAGGAACCTACCAGAAGTCTCTGGTGTTCCTCTGTTCGGCAATCTACTTCAACTCGGCAGTGACCATGCGAAGGTTGCACAGAGATGGGCTAGAAAGTATGGTCCTGTTTTTCAAGTCCGTATGGGGAACAAGCGTATCGTCTTTGCGAACACCTTCGATTCAGTCCGCGACTTGTGGATCACCAACCAATCTGCATTGATCAGCAGGCCGACACTGCATACCTTCCACACCGTTGTCAGCTCAAGCGAAGGCTTCACCATTGGAACAAGCCCTTGGGACGAGTCTTGTAAAGCGAGGAGAAAAGCAGCCGCAACTGCCCTCAATCGTCCTGCAGTTCAGAGTTATATGCCAATTATTGACTACGAAGCCACAAAGTCAATTAAGGAGATGTTGGTCAACAGCAAAGGCGGTACAATCGATGTGGACCCAAACCCTTACTTTGCGCGCTATGCACTTAGCACGTCTCTGACCTTGAACTACGGTATCAAGATCGAAGGCAACATTGACGACAGTATGCTGAGGGAGATCACCCACGTCGAGCGTGAGATCGGAAACTTCCGCAGCACCAGCAACAACTGGGCAGACTACATTCCCATCATGAGACTCTGGCCAAGTGGCACCAAGAAACCGTTGGAATACAAGAGACGACGAGCCGTGTACATGCATCGTTTGCTCGGCATGCTGAAAAAAAGGATCAGGGATGGCACTGACAAGCCTTGCATTACTGGCAACATCTTGAAGGATCCTGGAGCAAAACTGAACGATGGTGAGTGGTCTTCCAGCTTGCTTCTCGATCGTATCTACTCGTGCTTGTTAACAACTTTCTTCCAGCCGAAGTTATGTCAATTGGCCTTTCGATGGTTAGTGCAGGACTTGACACTGTCCCTGGAAACCTGATCATGTGCATTGCATATCTTGGATCGCCACAGGGTCAGGAGCTACAGCAGTATGCCTATGACGAGATCATGAAGCAGTACCCAGACGGTGATGCCTGGGACCGTTGTTTGCACGAGGAGAGAGTGCCCTATGTCACTGCCCTAGTGAAAGAGACACTGAGATTCTGGTCTGTGATTCCGGTCTGCCTCCCAAGGATCAGCGTGAAACCCATCAAATGGGGCAACGCAACAATACCGCCGGGAACGAGCTTCTATATGAATGCATACGCTGCGCACTATGACGATTCACATTTCAAAGACCCATATAGATTTGAACCAGCGCGCTACCTTACAGATGACAGTATCGATGACGCTGCCGCCACTCGTGGTACACCCCACTACGGATACGGCGCAGGAAGCCGCATGTGTATTGGCTCGCACTTGGCTAACAGAGAGCTGTACACTGCTTTCCTACGCCTGATTGTTGCCTTTGAGATCTTACCGGCCAAGGACAGGAGAGATTGGCCCATCCTGGATGCCTTGAAGTGCAACAACATCCCTACGAGCTTGACTGTAGAGCCGAAACCATTCAAGATCGGGCTGAAAGCGAGGGATGCTGCGGCGTTAGACAGGTGGATAGAAGCTAGTGAGATGAGGACGAAGGATTTGTAAGTAGTTGTAGATGATTTGTGTACCGTTACCCAGGAATTTGGCAATCTTTAGACTACTGAGGACATCTCAATCATTGTGCAGTTTTGTGAAGTAGTATCATGACGTCATTTTGATAAAGTCTCAAGAGGAAGCTAGGTATAGTGCGGATTGTCCTTTGTGCTAGCCAGCTTGCCATTGGCGGTACCACTTCCATTCACACCTACTGCCGGTGTAGGCCGCTTGAAGCGCGGCTTCAGTCCTTCCCAACTCTCAGCATTATAGTGCGGCTGGACTTTTGCGCACTTCTTCAAACCCCATTCAGTCACGCCCACCATCAAGCAGCTCTCGAACATGAATGCCATGCTTCCTGAACCCACCTTCATCGGTTTCAGATCCGCGTTTGAAGCTTTCTCGTGGGTTGAACCGTCTGGGCCATGTGCCGACATGACATTGTGCAGCGATGCTCCAGCAGGCTGAAATCCGCCTCCTGTCTTAGCATCGTACTCACCGTGAATCAGCCCCATGAACTCGCTCATAGTGTTTCTGTGATACCACGGAGGTCTGAAAGTATCTTCTGCGACTAGCCATCGTGGAGGGAAAATGACGAAGTCGGCGACTGCGGTTCCTGAGTGATCGCTTCGGGCGGTCAGGACGGTGAAAATTGAGGGATCTGGGTGGTCATATGATATGCTTCCAATTGTGGCGAATCGAGCTAAGTCGTACTTGTACGGGTAGTAGTTGCCATGCCAAGCGACGACGTCGAAAGGTGTGTGGTTCTGCTTGGCTGCAAAGAGATGTCCAGCGAATTTCGCCAGCAGGATATACTCATTCGAGCCATCATGATCCTCATCAAAGCTTGCAACAGGTGCCTGGAAGTCTCTGGAATTCGCAAGGCAGTGTGAGCCAATGGGTCCAAGCTCTGGTAGTTGGAAGTGACCTTGATACAACTCGAGGATATAACCTCTGACTGGGCCTTCTGGAAGCGTCACTCTATATCGGATACCTCGAGGTATAACGCAAATCTCGTTAGGCCGGACTAGCATCCTGCCAAGCTCTGTTTGTATATCCAGTACACCATGCTGGAGCACAATCAAAAAGTCTCCATCAGCGCTGTAGAATGCGTGACGCCGGTCCATGTCCTTACCAGCTGCGAAAATGAACATTCCAAGACCAGTCTTCATCGTCGGGTCGCCAGCACCCGCGACGAGATGCAAGCTGTGCACCCAGTCGACTGTTTCATCCAAGTCGAAGGGGTCCCATCTTAGTTGGTTTGGAATTTGATGTATCTTCTCCCACGGCTTACTCTCTGGATTAGTGTTGAAGGTAGAGTGTTCCCGTGGCTCAAACGGAGCATGTGCTGAAGCAGGCAGAATCCGGTACAGCCATGTTTGCTGGTTTTCCGATCTTGGAGCTGTGAAGGCTGTTCCAGAAAGCTTCTCGTTGTATAGCCCGTAGGCGCATCTCTGTGGGTTGTTGATGCCTACAGGCAAGGCCCCTTCGATGGCCTCAGTCTCGTGATACGCATTGAACCCATTCTGATATCTATACTTCTCAGGAGTCTTGAAGTCTGTCACAGGCATGTTCGAAGTAGTGAGCGGATTAACCGACCTAGAGCATTCCCAGTCATAGATGATTTGATAGTTTTCAACGTAGGCAGTCGTGATTGAAGGCCTCAATTCGCGCTCTTGCAAAATCTTGTAAGTGGCGACATACGTTTCGCCAGCAGCACGCCTTCATCTTGAGCTGTCCCAGATTGCAGACGAATTAATTCCGCCATACCCAAGTAATGAGCTGCATATAATGGGAACGATCGTCTCCGCCTCAGCCGGTTTGGAAGGACGCCTCGGCCGTTGCTAGCCGTCGATCCTGTACCTTCAAGTCTAGATGGACAACACGGAAGTGTTCCGCTGTGCGGATGAACGGGGCAAGAGGAGGCACAATCTTTGGAGACATCACACCCATCACCTTTGCTAGGCGGTCTAGTGACATTCATCGTCTCTCGGGGACCTGACAGATTCGTAAAGTATCTTTGAGCAATGCGGAATTTAGTATCGAGGTGCAGCCTATGCAACTCGACCTCTGGACGTTACACGGTAATGTGTGTAACGATCCTCAGCCGTTGACTGTCTTCAGTATGTCCACCGCTAGTGAAAGCACTTTGTAAGATCAACAGTTCAACACCCTCTACAACTAAACATAATGGTTATACTACGAAGCTGGTTACATGTCGATGATTACTCCCATTTCTCAATTTATAACATTCCATTTGGGATCATAAGTACTGCTTCGAATGGCACACCTCGAGTTGCATTAGCCATAGGCACCTACGTATTAGATCTAGCAGATTTTGTACGAGGTAACGGCTTCTCTGCACTGTCGACGATTCAACCGCATCAGAATGTATTCAGTAAACCAACATTAAACAACTTTGCAGCCCTGGGACGTCCACTACATCGAGTTGTCCGGGAATACCTACAGTCGGTCTTGCTCCAGGATGGCCCGTTCCCGGACATACTCGAAAATAATCAGGAACTACGCCAAAGCTGTCTGATACCTCTACAGCAAGTACAGGCACACCTGCCAATGCAAATAGGTGACTACACGGACTTTTATGCTGGCCTTCACCACGCTTACAACGTTGGTGTTCTTTTTCGTGGTCCCGAGAATGCGCTTCAGCCAAACTATATGCACCTCCCAGTCGGCTACCATGGTCGCGCAAGCAGTGTGGTGGTGTCTGGAACACCTGTACGTAGGCCGAATGGTCAGATCTTGCATGATCCTGCAGCGGCAACGAAACAACCAATGCTTGCGCCATCCAAGAAGCTTGATATTGAGCTTGAACTTGGTTGTTTCGTGTGCAAGCCCAATGCCCTAGGCCAGCCGATCTCCATCAATGAAGCGCCTGAGCACCTTTTCGGCTTAGTGTTGATGAACGACTGGAGCGCAAGGGATATACAGGCTTGGGAGTATGTGCCCCTAGGACCATTCAATGGGAAGAACTTTGCAACAACCATCTCAGCTTGGGTCGTTCTTATGGACGCTTTGGATCCCTTCATGAGCACTGGAATCCAGGACGAGCAACCTGTTTTGCCCTACCTCGATGAAAATCAGAGGAAGAGCCATCCGGATATATCTTTGACGGTATCGCTTACTCCAGATTCTACTGGGAAAGCCTCGACAATTGCAAGAACAAATGCTAAGAATTTGCTCTTCTCATTCCCACAGATGCTAGCTCATCACACTATTGGTGGTTGCCCATTCAATGTTGGTGATTTGATGGGTTCGGGTACCATTAGCGGAACGAGCGATTCCGAAAAGGGTTCCCTGCTTGAGCAGACGGATAATGGCAAAAGAGTGATCGCACTAGATGAAGGGGTCCAGAGGACATTTCTGGAAGATGGCGATGAGGTTTCACTCAGCGGGTTCTGTGGGCAGCCAGGTGCGTTGGTTGGGTTTGGCGAATGTACTGGTCGCATAGAGACTGCACATCGGCTCCAATTTGGTTGAACTTGTAGCTACTTGATTCAATTGCTTGAAGGATGATCAGTTCCGACTGACTTAGAGAGTTAGACACCTCGCGCGTAGAGTGTCATCGCCACTTGAGCTGTAGCAAACACCTCTAAGCCATTCGTGCCAAGGCCAGTAGCGTGACTTTGCATTTCCAAATCGGGCATGTAAACATCATATTGATGTCTTGAACGATGTGAGTCTTTTTGAAATTAAGACCGCTCGCTTCTCAAGTGGTTGATGTTGATACTTTATCGAATTGTTTGACAAAGGTCCAGACACATATCATCATGGAGCACAATGCACCGCATGCAAACGCCAGATTCGAGGGATACTATAGCAAGTTTGACCTTCCATCAGGCAGCCATCTAGCCGTCATCTTCAGCAATGTCAAGACTGCCCAGACAAAGCCACATAAGATCTCACTCACTTATGTTCCCAAGGACAGCATGCAGATCTTCCAGAAGGAAATAGCACCAGACCAAATGGAGCTGAAGACTCTATCTAAAGACTATGACTTCGTACTCAGTGCACCTGGCGTTGGCTTCATCAAGTGGAACAAAGATTCACTCACAGAGTACGACCTGACCTGCGAAGAATTCTCATTCAAAGGCAAGACTACAACAAGAATACCATGGTCGACATCAACGAACACGCCAGAGGGTTTGCTAGCGTACTTACCTCTGCCTCTGCACTGGCACGTGCATTCACTTGGCTCCCAATGCGACTACTCGCTCGAAATACCAGGCTACAACCTGCCAGCATCTGATGCTTCTGGAGCGGCTATTGTGCATCAGGAGAAGAACTATGCACTTGGATTCCCTTCAGCACACATGTGGATGCAAGCTCAAGATGGCGACCACTCCTTCTGTGCCGCAGGCGGACAAATCCTAGGGATGGAGGCATTCCTCTTGGGATACCGCAGCAAGGATATCGATATCGACTTTCGTCCTCCATTCGCTGTGCGTATCGCCGGTTGGAGCCCATTCATGACGTACGCTTCAAATTGGAACGAACGAGAGTTCCGGCTGAGCCTGCAAAGCTTCCGTCAAAAGATCGTTGTTGAGGCCAAAGCGCCACGGGGATCGTTCTTTTCACTAAGTGCGCCTTTCCCTGAAGGCCATCGAGAGAATTACCTGGGTCAGAGTTTCCAAGCTACGATCGTGGTGCACGTCTATCAAAGTGGTTGGTTTGGACCCTGGCGGTTGATGAAAAAGGACATCTTCCGGAATGCTAGTCTAGAGTTTGGTGCTGGATACTACCCACCTGCAGGTAGCAAAGACACGATCAATTAGTTGCAGGGTCTTGTAGCCCTCCACCAATTCCGGCGAGCATGCAATATTTGACACTGGCAATCAGCAAGTCTCGAACGATACCACCAGGCTACGAGCCTTGACGTCAGATATCAGAGGATTGTGTTACAGGTCAAGCCAGAACGAAAAGTTAAGCTGAAATCATAGACAATTTTTCCGAATATGTTTTCAATAAGCTTGCCTGCGCTACAGAATTGACAGCATCTATGACTATCAGCGGTGGGTAAGAGGTGCATTTGCGGACCTCTGACTCTGTTTCAATGCCATCTATGACATTTGAATAGACGCATGGGAGCTCGAATGCACCACCGATGCATAGATGAGAAAAACTTGCTTTCACAACAAAGCAGACTCAGCGGCGCGAGTCCGAAGCTGGCTCCAAGCATGCAACCAGAACTCGAGACTGGTGAGCACGAGATAATGTTCGGGTGAGCTCATCTATATTCTGTCAAAGGCTAAATACGAATAGCCGCGTACTTCGAAAATAGTAGCAGAAGCGATAACCAAGGCTCAAGACAGTGTGCATCACGCTTATCGAGCCACCATTGTACGAAGCTCACACCAGGCGGGCGAATGCAGCTTCTGGTGCAGCAGTACTGTATAGCATACAACGGCGCAGAGCGTGAGACTACAGTACCAAGTCAGCCGAGAGCATGGTAAAACAGCAAATAGGTAGTGAAGCTTGTAGAACCAATCTTGCCGTGCGATGACCAGGCGGCCGTGACTGCGACTTGCTGCTTCCCATGAGATGGTGTTGTGGCAAGATAATGCTGAGCAAGTTTTTGTGGCCACGTACAAGGTAAAGAGTTGGTCGCGAGAGATACACCGTGTGATGATTCGGTCATAGGCATTGTCTTGGGGATGTAAATGGTTTCAGCCATGTAATAGACTGTGCGGTTACTCAGCCCTCAACGGCCATCGCACTGCCTGCATCCAGTAGTTCGCCATTGTCACCCCAAAGACCTTCGAGCTTGAATGGCTCGGCCAGTTGCGACACAATCTGGACCTCACTCTTGTTCCCACTGCCTTTCTTGTGGTTCGGAGCCGGAAGCTTCAATCTCTGCTCGTTCAGATCGCTGAGCACTGTAAGTGCAGCAGCATGCAGATTGGGGACACCACCTTTTCCTAGCCTACCACGTTTCCTAGCTACGTCGACCAGAAAGCGCGTTGTAGTGTCGCTGCCTGCTGTTACGAGAGGTGGAATTTTGTAGTGTCCCAGTAATGCGTCCATGCCGTTCTCTGTAGTCTGCATGCGGTTCACCAATGCAGTGGCAGCCTTCATAGGGTCTGCCAGTGCTTGTTTCGGAAGTGATTTCTTTGTCGAGTCCCCGCCGGCCGGTCTAGGAGTCTCCTCAAACCCTTCAAACTCTTCGTCTCCGTCCTTGTCTTCGTCCAAATCAACGTCATTGCCAGGGCCAAAGTTTTGCGCTCGAGCCTGAGCTGATGCTAGCAAGGCGGCCATAGGATTGCTGCTGTCTTGCATTTCCATGTCCTCCCCATCCTCGACATCCTCAGCCTCGCCTAGAAGCTCTTCGTCGTCGTCAATTCCAACGGCCTCAGCACTAGCGACTTGAACGTCTTTCACGTTCTTTCCCTCTCGCTGCGCCTTAGCAAGATCCTTCCGTCTTTGTAGCTCTTCTTCCTTGCGCCTCTTTCCCTCTTCCAATTCAGCCAGGACCTTGGCCTTGTAAGGGAAGAGATTCGGAATGCCTGGATCTTTCTTCAACCGCGAGCGCCACTGCGGATTCTTTTTCTCTTCCTTACGTTGCTTCCTTTGTTTCGACGAAGAAGCTTTTTCAATTTTGTGGCGAAGACGCACTGGCACACGCTTCGATCTCGGTTTACCGACCTTCATGCTGGAACGACGGGTCTAGATTGTGTGTCTTGTGGAGTTGTTCGAGCATTGATACAGGCACGAGCACTGGGCTTAAAGCTTTTGCCTCCAATTATTTTTTGGATTTGGCGCCAAGGCTTTTCTTCACCGCCCTATAGATGTACCGATATCCGAGTCTCGGCCGAGAATCTCAGGATTTATCGTCATGTAATCTAGGGTCAGGGTTCCACTCTACCCATATACCTGTGGCCCTGGGGGGGCAGCTTAGACCTCAGTTCAGCCACTGCCTCCACTGGTAGTCAGCCTTGCTCAAGGGTAGCCGCATGTATCAGGCACCTGGCCTCATTTTTTCACCTTTAGTTGCCTCTCGCAGTGACGTCTATCTCAGTATCTAAGACTCCATCTCGACTCTTGCTAGCTAGAAACTGTCATCTTCTTCATTATAGTTCGTATGCGGTTTCATTGAGTCACAGCAGTAGGTATATCAACCATGGCCAACACTTCGTGACCGCCCAGGCCGTCGATCTGCCAGTAACAAGGCAGCGCTCGACTCTCAATCAGGCTACGCAACCCCCCAACAAAGTCTCAAGGAGACCAGGAGAGGGTTCAATAGGTTGTACCTCTCTCACCCGTCGCTACAGCATGCGATTTGTGTATGCCACCGCTGTCTCACTCACGAGAAACAGTCACATTCACTCGAAACTTGTACTATATCCAATACCAAAAAAGCAGTCTGAATCTGTGCCCGGTCTATAGCTACCGGTTTATCTCATCTTTTGCCATCACGAAGTCGTAACCAGAGACAAGCGTCTTCTAGGCAGACATGGATGCCATGAAGTCAAAGTTACGCTTCAAAATCAAACGGCTCCATAATCCAGACCAACCCAAAACTCAGCACCAACACAAGCGAACGGTAGAGGAAATTAAACACACCGAGCCTCGGCATGAAGCTCTGCAGATCATATCATCAGATAGCGGTCCCTCATTGAACAGCCTGCTAGACTGCTACCCGATTTTAGAACAGGTTGCGAGGCACCTCATCACCGACGATGTTGTCAGCTTGAGCCTTGTGAACCGGCGCGCTAGATGCACTATGGCACCCTCGGGAAACCTCTCTAACAGCGTACTGAAGGCCTCTATGAAGTGCCGCGGTGCTGAGGTTGTCGACATTACAGCTGATGGTAACTATAAATCCATCCGGGTAGGCTGCCAGATCTCTACGCCTGACAGTAAATACTGCCATCAGTGTGGTGACGTCGTCTGCAGAGTAAGTGCCGCCCGCCTCAATAGCCTCTTTAATTTCGAAAAACCCTTATTCTAATGTATCTGCTCTAGAATTGCCGTTTTGGCAGTCTATGCTGGCTGAGAGGCCAGATGATGCGCTCCAGCAACTTCATCGAACCCCTCAATAGCAAGCATACCCTAATATCGAAATGCTCACAGTACTCATACAGCGTCGCCCGATATCACATACTCAAAGCAAGAGCGAAGACTCACTGCAAGCGGCATTCGTCAGCTTCCAAGAGAGCACTGAAAAGCGAAGACGACTGCAAGTGTCAGATTGATTTCCCTTGGGCTTCGAACTGGCTCTGTACAAGTTGTGTCAATGTGGAGTTCTTGAAACTCAGCGAGTCATACGATCTCTTGCGCACGCCCAGCAACAAGGTCAGATGCTCTCACGTCGATCTGACTACAGGAGAACGTTGCGAGAAGTTTGCTCGTGAGTTCAGCGTCAAGCAATGCCAGCTTTGCTCTGGCTTGGTGGGGCCGCTGCACCCTAAGACCCTTTTTGCCAGCTGTTGCCTACAGTTCGTCGGTATCTGTGGACTGGCTGCATCCGTATACTGGGCGATGTGCCTAGCCAGTGCACTGCCAAAATGCTCGGACAAATTTCTAAAATTTTTAGAGGTGAAAATCCTACGATCAGACGGTGTGGTCGAGAGAAAGCTGCTCAAGTTCGGTGACTGGTTGGAGGAGAGGGTGGACAATCTTGATCTCAAGATGGACTCTATCGGCTTGGATTAGGTGGCGCAGACCAGTGCTAAGCTCCCTGGTCACCATGGCTGTCACTAAGAAACTCTGTTCCAGGCCTTTCGTTCGCTCCAATCTGTCCCAGACTCAACGACTGAGTATGGTGGAGGTCGTATCAAGCGCGTAAAGCCTCAGTGACGGTTTTACAGGCCACAGGCATACATAATCAGATGTTGTATACGACGAAGCGAGCGACTCTTTCGGGAGGCAGCGAATCAACGAGCCTTCAGTAAGGTTCTGTCGAGTAACTACTAGTATGATTATTACGTCCACCAACGAATTGCATTTTACATGGCGCTTGCTGAAAGCTCCACTTGTATCATGGCCAGCAGTTGTGTGTCTAATGTAAAATCTCGCAATGGTACAATCAGAGCACATGCCTAGCAGCGGTCCGATTGGGAAAAGACTGTTCCTTTTTTGATCTCCTTCAAAAGCACAACTTGTTGAATTGGTCGTAAGAAACTAACACCAGACTAGACGTACATAGGCGATCTGCTACAGCTGCAGCTACTACAATGTTGTTCCATCGCATGCTTGAACCTAATCGGCCGTTTTACATTGAATCGCGGAGAAAAGCCCGAATACTGAACTGTCCTAGTAAGCTGCCCGGAAACTGCAGGTCACCAACTTGGCTTGCTTATGTCTTGACGCGGTTGCAGTTGGAGGAATCTCAACATGCAACCTGACAATCTGCAACATCGTCAGGTGAGCATCTCAGTACGCCGCTATGTCACACTCCAGAATATGGATCGGTGTTTCGCAGGTTGATGTGAGAGCTTGGTTGGCAGGCTCCGTGAATGATACATATGTGCGAGGATAAGTCCATGGCTCCTCATCAGTCCTTATGCACCCGTAAAGACTCACCCGAGTATGGGCGCCTCTATAGACATTCTGTGGCCGCAGGCTGAACCATCTGCAATGGAAGCCAATGATGATATCTCCAAAACAAGTCTCTTCGTCAGGCACGATGAGGATCTCGATTACTGGTCCACTTACCTGAAGGCGCGACCAAAATATTCGGATGAGTTCTATAGACAGCTCGTAGCCTATCATGGCCAAGAGTCTAACTATGACAGCGCGGTCGATATAGGCTCCGGTCCGGGCCAGGTAGCTGGGAAGCTCGTCGACCACGGTTTCAAGCACGTTGTGGCAAGCGATTGCAACGAAAGCCATCTGAACGCTGCGCGCCTGCTTTTGGCCAACAAGATAGACACTGGTAAAGCGTCCATCGCCCTTGTAGCTGGCGAGGAAATCGCGGGTCATGTTGAGGCAGGAACTGTTGACATGGTCACGGTGGCTGAGGCAATGCCTCTTATGGATGCTACTGCGGCTCTTGATGCCTGGCACCAGATTCTCAAGCCGGACGGCACGCTGGCGATCTGGTTCTATGGTCGGCCCACGTTCATTGCTGATGACGGCCAAAGCCTGCACGACGGATGCAACGCAGCCTACACCAGGATCATCCAGAAGGCGTTCTGGCCTTTCATATCGCCTGAAGGTTCCCCAGGCCGACCATTTTGGCAACGGGCTGTCGATACGATGCACAGTCGCCTTGACAATATAGCACTCATGCCTTCACACTGGCTAGGTGTGCAACGCCATTACTGGAATTGCGACGGAGAGATGACGCTGCATGAGCCTGATATTCGTGGTCTCACCAAGAGACACATTTCTAACGTCCAGCCCAGTGAAGCGATCAACGAGCGCATTGACCGGTCATGGTGGGCAGAGGATTGGTCTGTCGCAGAAGTCAAGCGTTTTGCCTCGGTGAATTTGCCGGCCTTTTCTCCATCAATGATGGATGGTGATGACTGGAAGCCTTTACTCAAGGATATGGAGGATGCACTCAGTGGATCAGGTGGAAGACGTCGAGTCACTTGGCCAGTGGTTTTGATCCTGGCACGTAAAGCTTGATGTAGTGCTTCGTTTGATCAGCTGAACGCTTATAAGCCATATAAAGCAATCAACTCAGTAGTGAACGTCTTTAGTAGGGCACATCCACAGCGTTGGCCTTCAGCTTCCGAGTAAATAGACAGCAGGATGGTAGCTTAGGGTCTTCTTAGATCCATTGGTCTAGCCCATACTGTTTGAGACCTATATGTTGTACAGCAGAGTTATATCTCCATCAAAGTACCCTTTGCTGTTGCTAGTTGTTCTATATCGCCTTGCGAGCTACCGTAATCGACACGGCGCCGCTCTATTTGGCTATAGAGTGAACCAACATTCTTGACAAACAAATGCTATCGAATATAGAGTGACTTCAGGAAGTGGCTCCATTCGTTGCAAGAGTGGTAAAATACAGCGACGATGTCGACACTATATGCCGCACTACAATTCAAAGATGTATGACGATAAAAGGTAGGGAAGTCGTGAGTCTAACTTCTACATGCCAGCCTTTCCAGACCTAAAGGAGGAGAGGCGGCCAGTCATATATATATGGAGTCGGGTCTGACTACTAGAAGAGTTGCCAACACTAAGACTAGATACTAAGAGTGCGAATAGCTCTCAGATCTATCTATTGAAATTCATCTTTCCTGAGACCAAAGATTAATTGCGCGTGCTTAAAGCTGTGAGAAAGTCGACTTCGCTGCAACATCTTTGGAATCAAAGTCTTCCACTGTAATGATAACCCTTAACGGTATGACGGCTTCTGGTGTAGGAGAGGGAGGTATGACTATAATGAAATAGAATAAATCACCATGTATTGTGACGATCAGATGTTACACTGACTTTCGTAGGTTGGGTTACAACGTTTGGCATATGGAGACTATACAACCCTAACCCTTCACGATATATTTGCCGTAGCAACGAGCCTTTGTTGACTTGATTGACCCGCGCTTGCAATCGAGCAGAGCAGGACGATCACGATTTTGGGCCCATCGTCAAGTTCGTGTCTTGGGGACCTGGGAGATAAGTCTACCATCAGAAAGCCGCACCCAGTCGCTTCATTTCTTTGTATTTCATCTGTTTCATCTGTATGCTGTTCCAGGTCACCATTTGGTCGACAAATTTCCCTTTACATCCCAGCAATTTCGGTCACCAACGAGGTTTGCGGTAAATAAAAGTTATCCAATATAATGCAGGCACCAAGCAGAGACAGTACAACTCGAGCATCAAGCTACATGACCCAAGAGCAATTCGGTACGTCACAGCATCCTATGCACGAGACCGTCGCTGCCTTCCATGACGAGGATTGGGGTGAAAGCAAGGACATCAGCTCACGACAGCCGTCTTCAGCATCATACTTGAGCGAACTTCGATCGAGCCGATTGAGTAGACCGACTGGCGCAAGACCTGCGCCGCCGTCCAAGTTTGGAGGCTTAAGACGAACAGAGACCAGCATTCCAGAGCTCAAACCTGCGAATGAGCGCCCAAGCTTGCCTACAAGTAACAGCCTACCCATCGTACTACCTGAATCATCAACGAAGGATGACCAGAGCACTGCAGCGCCGAGGGCAAAGATCCGAAGCCCTTTTGCTGGGCGTCCACTTGCGAGACCTCCATCAGCTCTGTCATCGGTGACAAATAACTCAGAAGAGAGGCCTGCGATGCACCAAAGGCGAAGCATGAATTACATCGAACGAGGATCAAGATGGATGGAGAAACAAGAAGCCAAGTCATTGCGAAAGGCATTGGAGGACATGGACATGCAAGACGAACAATCGGTGCACGAGGCAGCTCAGGATGAAGCAGCGGAACTCGTGTGGAAGCATCAGAACCCAAATGCTGCTAACCCGAAACCAAACACGGAGTTCGCAAACCCTGATTTAGTCAGGAACGACAGTGTTGAAAGAGATTATCGCTCGCATTTGAGAAAGGGGAGTTACAATAGAAGCCAGGGCCAGGAGGTGGCGCCGCTGACTGCAACGGTGCCCACGCGTCCTGTAATTAGCGTGCACAAGCGGACCTCAATTGATATGGCCGTTAAGAACAACGACCTGAATTTGGAAGGCACAGCTAACGTCGACCCGCTGTCAGGGTCTCGGGCTCGAGCACAAAAATCTCGAACGCCCTCAGGAAAAAGTTATGGAGACCTTGCTGCAGCTGTCAAGAAAGACATTGCCAATGCCCGCCGACGTACTAGCAGTGGTAGTAAGCGGATGTTCAGCAGTGAGAAGACGCCCTTCACCAACCCAAACGACCGTATCTGGGAAGATCCAGAGCTGGAGATAAACACATCGAGAAGGATGGCAGCCATGATCCCTGAGCTAAAGTCTACTGATGCAGCCTACGGGAGTGTACGGAAGAATCCCTTTGCGCGACGAGTACAGATGCAACAAGAGAAGCTCGAAAGGTCCAACAGTGCTCCAATCATCAGTGCGCCACGGTTCAATCGAGTTGAGATCCAGAAGAACCCGCCAACTCAGTCACGGAATGCTGGGTATACTTCGAACGAAAAGGTGTCGTCAGTAGCATCGCTGAAGTATCGAGGGCAAGCTGATGACGCTGATGCTGTCAATATCGCCCAAGAAGATGGCGTCGAGAAGCGAGGGGATGACATTCGAGCGGCAACAAGCAAGCGAAGGACTGATCGAAGCGACAATCTTCCGCAACCAACAGTTGTCAGTGATAAGCCTGGACGACCCATCGTCAGCTTCAAGCCTGATTTGCGACCACGAGAGGTGGAGTTGGAAGAGGTGCATACTTCTCCTAGGTCTGTCGGTATTCCCGAGCCGTGCAAGATGGTTAGGTCTCCAAGTTCGTCACGACCTTCGTCAAGACAGGGAAGCGCCTTACCGCCCATCCCTCAGATCGCTGTCAATGACACATATCAACGTCCGATCCCCACTATTCACTTACCTAACAGTCCAGCAGTCCCAACGATCGCACTGCCAGAGGATGAGATGGAGATGAGAATGCCACGAAGTTCCATATCAGACACTCAAGTCGATGTACCAACGTTCACCTTGAACGGACCACCGACTATATCTGGGAGGCCAACGACGCCCACAAAGCGCACTTCATCCTCACATTCGCGTCCCCTACCACATCACGCTGCCACGTCGCCGCTCCCAAGATCGAGCAGCCACGTCACGCCCACGGTACCTCAGACTGGAACGCTCTGTGCACATTGCGCCTTACCGATTGCCGGTCGTATTCTCAGCGCTGCAGGGTCTCGCTTCCATCCTGCTTGCTTCGTATGCAATCAATGCAACACAAACCTTGAGTTAGTCGCCTTCTATCCAGAACCGGACAAGCAACGAGGCGAGCGAGTTGCGCGTATTCGTGCACGCTTGGATGGCGAAGAGATCATGATGCCTGAAGGCTGGACGAGTCGAGACATGCACAACCTCGAGATCGAAGATGGAGACGAGACACAGCGATTTTATTGTCACTTGGACTATCATGAACTCTTTTCACCGCGATGCAAGTCCTGCAAAACCCCAATTGAAAGCAAGGTGATTGTGGCATGTGGTGCAGAGTGGCATGAAGGGCATTTCTTCTGCGCGCAATGTGGCGATCCCTTCAATTCTAGCACACCTTTCGTAGAGAAGGATGGTTACGCTTGGTGCGTCGGGTGCCACACAAACAGATACTCCAGCAAGTGTCGAAAGTGTAGGAAGCCAGTCACGGATGTTGTCGTGAAAGCATTAGGGTCTGACTGGCACAGCTCGTGCTTTTGTTGCATGGTAAGTCCAGGCTTGATGCTACCGCACACAAGATAGGATGCTGACAATTCTGATTCAGGAGTGTAACGGCGAGTTCCAGGACGGACGATATTTCCTGAGAGGCGATTCGCAGGATCCAGTCTGTGTCAGATGCGAGGAGCGACGCCTCAAAGCGTAAAAGCTTCCTTACGAGAAGGTGCTCTCGCATCAGTGACAAGTGGCATTGCCTTTGCGCCATCTGCTTGATTATTACACTGTTGTACTGATGTGAATGGTACAAATGATATAGATTAAGACCTGAAATTACTGCGGCTTATGTTTTGTTTGCCGCGATGCTCTACCATTGTAACGGCAAAGCTCGGTGCAGTCTTTGTCCACTCGTAGGGGGTGTGTACTTTGTACAGAGAAACCTCGCTTTGGTCCTCGATCGCATTGGTTTGTGCGTCGTCCACGGACATGATCGTGGGCAACTCTTTTACATCCACAGTCCGCATCGAATCAAGATCCACAATTCTGAGAATACCAAGATCTAGCACACCTTTCTCCATCGCTCGGAAGGTCCATCTCGTCTCGTAACATGCCTCTGCAGGAAGTGGTCCAATCCTGGTTTCTGGGGTTACGTCCAGAACGTCAAATGGTTGTAATCTATCAGCTGGTGGTGAAGTCAGCAATTTTGCAATAGCTCCAGAGAGACCTTCACCAGTCGACGAGGAACGTGAATTCATATGCTGCAACTTCTTCAGCTGGATGCTGATGATCGCGAATCGCCTTGTGCGATTGCTCTTGTTGATGCACTGGATACTGATTGGAAATTCACAGCGATGCGAAACCTTCTGAGGCACAACGAAGTTGAATATGATACCAGCTCCAGCTTGTGCATGTAGATGGCCATCTGTAGAAGGCGGTCGATGAGACTGAGCCGACAGCCGTTGGTTCTGCGATTGTGTACTGAGTGGTCGTGACCACTTGTATTCTGGATGCTTGGCGACCTGCGAGAAATCAATCTGACTCTGCCAGCTCACGTCAAGCTGAGATCTGCAATCCGGCTCAACTTCGAAAGTTGAGTTGATGTGTAGATCAGCGATGTAAGCTTTGTTCTGTCGTTGATCGATGGGAGCAGCTCGAAAGAGAAACACGTCCTCATCCCCACCATGTGATTCGATCGGCCATGTCGAATTTGATATGCTTTCCACGTGACCGCCTTGTACATGTATAGAGGCGCTTTGGATAAGGACAGGCTTACTCATGAGCTGTGCGATTTCAACGTGTAGGCTGATTATAACCGCGTCACCAGCTGGTGAGCAACGGAGTTTGGTATACAAAGCAGGGACGATGGGAAAGGCTCGCTTCGTTGCCCCTCTAAGTGGCCTAGATTGTACGTCAACGGCTGGAGCAGGGGGCGCGACTTTCGTAATCTTAGTTTCCGACAAATAGACCGTTTTGCCGCTCAGCGAGGGATCAAAACTCAAAGGCTCAAGGACGTTCGCAGGCAATGGCTCGTAGCTAGTCAGTGTAGACTTCTCAGCCTTCTCTGCTGGCTTCTGCAAGGCAGCCTTTCGTGGCGCAAGAGAAGCGGTGAAATATACTGCAGGCCTCTGTAGTCTCACTCGAGGGCGAGGAACGGTGACAATAGGTTTCCAAACGATGAAGTTCTGGTCAGCAATCTCGATCCACTGGTGGTCGTGAGAAGCTACAAGTTCCGTAGTCGTCAAATCGTGCTTTCCAGATGCCGAAGCAGCGTTGCCCCTGCCGTCTGGTACAGCGTCTGTAGCATGAGTTGCAATGCTCAGATCGAGGCTGGGTAAGAGTCCAGATACCAGATCTAAGCCACAAGATGTACGTAGAATCACATGCAACGTTACCCGTTCATCTAGCGTCCTGAACATGAGTAAGACGAATGCTCAGGTTTTAGTTCTGGGAGATACTAACCGTAGAAAAGGTTGCGTCTCGCTGGTGTGCTGAGGACACTTTCAAGAGAGGTAGACTTTAGAGACGCTTCTACGCTGAAAGTAGAGCTGTTGACGAGTAACACGTCTATCTTCCCAGAGTCTGCGAATACTTTGAATGACGCTTTCAGCTCTTGTCCAGCAAGAAGCGCCATTGTGAGCGGGTGTATGCCACTCCTCTGTCTGAAATCCAAAACGAAACGTGATCCTCAACTAGAAGTGCATTTTGAGATTTCCAGCGATTAGAGGTGATCGTTACATGTCAACACAATGCTCGGAGTATTCGTAACGTGTACGGTGCTGTCGCTGAATGCACATCCTGGTAGATCGCGTGAGGCAGATGCCAAGAAATGCGGCTTTGCGGTTGCGTCTATCAAGTTGCCTTGACGCCAGCTTCGCGATCTCACACCACGTCTGTTTGATGCATCAAAGCCCAGCTTCACGTCTCAACAACCCTTCACATCTAAGACGCTATATAGCGAAGCCGCGCCATAACAGTGCCTTGTGCCTGTAAGATCGCGCACCGCGAGAGAACAGCAAAATGTCAGGCGCAGCGACCGGCGATACCAATACCACAAAGCAGACCGTTTCCGACAACAAAGACACTAGCAAGCCATTGCAGCCTCAGAAGCCAGCAGCTCAGCTAGAGGAGGATGATGAGTTTGAGGACTTTCCAGTAGAAGGTGCGTTATGGCATATTCCGACAGGGAATGAAGATGCTTGAGCACGTCGTGACGTTATTGGGATGCTGACGTTATTTCGCTGTTGTTACAGACTGGCCAAAGGAGGAGGAAATGGGCGCTCAGGCAGCAAACACACATCTTTGGGAAGAGAGCTGGGACGATGATGACACACAGGATGACTTCTCGGTACAGCTAAAGTAGGTGGTTCTAGACCTCCTTTCCAGAGGGCTGGTCTTCGTTTGATAACAGCAGGCGACTGACTTTCACGCAGGGCGGAACTCGAAAAGAACGCATCAAAGAAAAGTTGAATGGGCCACTCGAGCATGGGACTTCGCATCAGCAGCGGCGTCCGGCGCATCTGGATAACTTGGTCGATCGGACACAACGAGATTCTGGATCGAAATGAAGCTACGAGTATGAGGGATAAACTTAAGTTGAAAAATGTCCGGCATAGTTATCTACAGTGAAACAAGGATAGATTCATCATAACCGTGATTTGCGGGCTTTCGAGTTACTATCAGACAATTCTTCCAACCAAATATCTTTCGCCTGCCATTTACTTACTTGACAGAGCAGCAACGCCAGGTAGTTCCTTACCCTCTAGCAGCTCCAGGCTGGCACCACCTCCAGTGGAGACGTGGCTGAGCTGGCTCTCCACGCCGTAGTTGGCAGCGACAGTGGCGGTGTCACCACCACCGATGATGACGATCTTGCCGTTCTTTGCCGCCTCAACCGCTGCGTTCATCGTTGCCTTGGTGCCGTTTGCGAACTTCTCGAATTCGAACACACCAGGTGGGCCGTTCCACAGGATGGTCTTGGCCTTGTTCATGGCCTCCTTGTAAAGCTCGATACTCTTCTCACCACAATCCAGTCCCTGCCACCCATCTGGGATCCCTGACTCATCGGTTGCAGTGCCAGTGTTTGCATTGGCGCTGAAGCTGTCGGCAGTAATGTAGTCGGTTGGCAGAACGATCTCGACGTTGTTCTTCTTGGCCTTCTCGACGAGCGCGCCGACCTTCTCGCTACCGGCCTTGTCGAAGAGGGAGTTGCCAATGGCGACACCTTCAAGGGTCTTCTTGAATGTGAAGGACATGCCACCACAGATGATGAGGATGTTGACCTTGTCGAGAAGGTTGTCAATCAGCTGGATCTTGTCGCTGACCTTGGCACCACCGAGGATGGCAAGGAATGGTCTCTGTGGGTTCTCAAGAGCCTTGGCAAAATACTCAAGCTCCTTCTTGACCAGGAAACCGCTGACCTTCTGTGGAAGATCGACGCCAACCATACTGCTGTGGGCACGATGAGCAGTGCCGAAAGCATCGTTGACGTAGATGTCTCCGAGGGCGGTCAAGCCCTTGCGGAACTCCTCAACCTTGGCCTTGTCTGCCTTGATCTTGTTGCCATCCTTGTCTTTAGAGCTACCCTCCTCTTCAATGTGGAACCGCAAGTTCTCGAGCAAGACAACGCCGCCATCCTTCTGCTCGTTGACGACCTTCTCAACCTCTGGGCCAACGCAGTCATCAGTCAGGGTGACCTTCCTGCTGAGCAGCTTCTCAAGCTCAGGCACAACTGGCTTCAGGCTGTACTTTGGGTTTGGCTTGCCATCTGGCCTGCCCAAGTGGGACATCAAGATGACGGCTTTGGCGCCATTCTCAATAGCGTACTTGATGGTGGGCAGAGCACCGACGATACGTTGGTTGTTAGTGATTTTGGTGTTGGTCTCCTTGTCGAGGGGAACGTTGAAGTCGACACGGATCAGGACGCGCTTGTCCTTGACATCGACCTGTCCAATGGTTAGGCTTGCATTTCAACATACAGACCAGGTGAATGTACTCACGTCACTGATGCTGAGCTTGGAGGAGAGAGACATGGTTTCCGAGTGGGGACCTTTATGGCAGAGAATCAATGGTCTGGAACGTGGTAGAGAAAGGAATCAGGGACGGCCAGCAACGATAAATACGAAACGCTTTCACTGAGTGTCAGCAAAAGAATTGCTACAAGCTCACATCACTGGGCTAAGAACGCAAAGATGTTGCTGAGGTGGGGTTGGCGGGGCACCAGTTGCTGGTTGAGTCTTCCTCAGGCTTGGGCGGTTTGCCTAAGGCATGGACGCCAGAGGGTGGGTGGGAGAACCCTTCCCAGGTTGGACGGTCCGATAACGAAATGATGTCAAGGGACACCTCAAACAAGAAGCTTGGGTGCAGAGATGGGCTCAGGACATGCCGCGATGGCTGTTGCTTGGAATTTGGTTGGGGTCTGCTCTATGCGTACAGTGATGGTATCCTTGATCGCTGTCTATAATCCTGCATAACTCCATAACTACTCTAGTCGCTCGGGACCTGAAACCCACCCAATTCAAATCGTCTCATACGCCAAACGCTTGCGCGATGCAGAATCAGAAAGTCTTAAGCGTTGAATCGTGAATAGAATTTACTGCAGTGTGATATTCTACGGTGAGCTTGGCTCCTCCGAGGAATTCGTTAGTGATAGGTAAGCAGTCCAGGCGATGCCAATGGTAGAGACAAAAGGCTGTCCACGCATGTCAGTGAGTGCACGAGAGGGGGAAAGCACGATGAGTAACCTACAATCTGGAACTGTATGGGCAGTACCCGGAAGTTGAGCATCTGGACTGCTGGCCAAACAATGTAGTTCGCCTTGAGAGCAGGTACGTAGATGTCCTGGAACTTCTTCATCACCGCTCTCTTCCCGCCACCCTCTGCCACAGTCATGAACGTGAAGAATATCCCCAAGCTGCAAGGCGAGAACAACAATTGGTCGAATGCGACCCGCTTCATAGCATTGACCGTGCTCTTGCCTGTGCCGATAGGAAACGTGTTGGCCAAGAACGAAAACCATTTGTGTTGTACCGGTGCCATCATGAAGCCATATGCCATGAAACGGGTCAAACGCTCGAAATCAAAGGGTGGTGGGCGTTTGGGGTGAGCGAATGACTCTGGGTCTTCAGGCCACGGAACCTTCCCATCGAGTTCGTGGATTTCGATCGAGAAGAAGTCGTCCTTATTATTGTGCGAAGCCGACAGTTTACGCTGATGCGCGCGACGTCGGAAAGCGGTCAACGTCTGGGCGACTGTGTCTGCAATACCTCCCAACACCTGTGCGGAGCTGTGTTAGTACTTGTGATCCCACGTTCGTCTATGTAGCAAAGGATCAGACTCACGGCGTTCGTTATCATGGTGGTAAGAACAGGGCGGTGTGCATAGTAGGTGGTGAACTTCCGCACAAGTAACGACACCATGGTGATCTGTATGAGGAACACTATCGCATGGAGAAGAGGCTGTTGCATGGAGAGTCAGAACTGTCCATCCCATCCTTTCAACACCTTTGACCTTGTCGAGCCATGGCCATTACACATACAAATCTTCCATATATGTATCTGCTGTTCAACTGCCTCAACAGTTTCTTGCGAGTCACGTTGATCGCCATCGTAGCGATCGAGGAAAGGGATGAGGGTGGGTGCGCGGTACCACAAGGGAGTCGTAACCGTGATGCGAATGGCTTCCAAGGTTTCAGTGACGTGGTGGCCTGTTGCGGTAGGCACGAGGACAGGCGACCAGCGCCCGGTGGTCGGCGGTCCTCAGAAGTCAACTTCGAGACGAGACTGCACAGCAAATGCGTATCGGTTCGATACTGAGTGCGTCAAATGTACTGTGCGCCGAGATCGAATAAGTCGGAGGGGTGTAGCGTTCTCGACAATACTACCGCCTATGTGGTCATAGCAGCTGCAGGCGGGTGTGAGGTGTTCGTCGCCCCAGATTCTTTTCCGGCAAAGCCTGCCCTGGGTGGCGCAGGGCTCACGCGCGCATGCAGCGGCTATATGCAGGATGATCTCGTCGTTGGCTAGATCGTGCTACCAAGGTATGGTACTCAATCTCGAATATGATCAGCAATATGGCCTGTACTTGAATGGTACACTCGAAAAGCAGCCAGCCATACACTTTTACCGTTGGATTCTAATTGGATTCTAATGGATGTAACTGGCTGGTAAACATAACCTCGGCCTTAGCAAAGGCGCTGGTGGCAGGCACACCCTTTGTATATCACTCAAGTCATGCCATGGGCAGGAAGTCAACAGCACTAAACCATCAAGCTTTTGCAATGCTCTTCTACAGATTATCTTTATCGAGCCGAACTCTACACATTTCCCGTATATCAGAACACTCTGGTGGTTTTGGACACGTGGCCTCGTTACTTTGTTGGCACACTCCCAACAAAACTTGAACCTGTCCCGTCATCGCCTACAATCCATTGCTGGACATGTCCACCTTTAATACCAAACACTTGATGTGATGTGTCGCAACAACCACTGAGTAGGGCTGAGTGCTTATCGTGACCCCAGGGTTTGATGCGCACCACCAGGTTCCCTCTAGGCTGTGGCTGCCCATCCCAAATGTTACATCCAACCCAGTGTCGAATGTGTTGAGGACTTGCATTGACTTTAGGCTATATCTGAGGTGACTGCCATCGCAAGTATAGGATGCAGTGCTTCTGAGACCTGTCACTGGACCAGGTGGTTACGAACCTACTAGTAGCATAGAAATGTTAGCTACTTAGTGCCTTCGATACTCCAAGAAAAGCACATGAGGTGCCAGAATGTAATTGTTGAGAGTTGGATAAACAATGATTACAGCATTCTGGTGGACTAACCTGCGCAGTCACACCTTGTGCTGTTGTCCTCTACCTTTGGCACTGCAGTCGGTCGCCGCATGTATATCATCAAGGTGCTTTTCCCAGCTTGCCAGAAAACCTGGTAGTTTTGCCTTTTATCGGCGGCGCCAAATGTGGAGATTGAAATGCCGGTGCCTGCTAGGCCGTCTTCGATGATCACATAGTTGACTATTCCATGGTCCCCTGTCGAATCCCCAATTCATGCTTTCCTATCCGTATCTTGATAAACTAGATTAGGTTACTGTTGTATAAGCTGATTGCAATCATCCCATGACAGCGTCAGCTTCAACTGTGAGTGCGCGAGCATCTGATAGCCATCTGCAAGGTACTGCCAGTGCGAGTGCATAGCAGGATAAGATCTGGGAAATGCAACACTGTTTCAAGGTCACCATGTGCTACGCTCGCCAAGAGGAATTGTGGCTAACAATTGGATGGGAATGGGACTAACCAATAGCCAGCGATTAGAATAGGAAAAACCTTGTTACAAATAGTAGCAATGAGAACGCATCTCGCTGTAGGTCGCAGATTCCTACCATGTGTGTCATGAGTCTTATGAAGCTGACCGGGGTGTATGGTAAAGCTGAGAATACATTCTTGTTCCGAACCCGTCTATCTCTTCTATGCCTTAAATGAGGACCTCAGCTTACGTCTTCGTACGTTTTTAGCCCAACAAATAGGCCGGCCGATAAGCAAAACCCTTCGCCTTCGCGTTCCATATATTCTATAAACATCGGCTTCCTCCAGGTCGGCTCTGATTTTGGCCACAACGTTTTGTAATATGGCTTGGATAGCTGAACCGTATCAAACCAGGACCTTGATCCGTTCCATACTTCGACAAGACGGAAGTGACCTGATATAGACCAGCTCTAGAAATTAACACCACCTAATTTTCGGGTCATATCTGAATCGAAAGGATCATGAAAAACGTCGAAAAGCAGACACTCAGGCTCGTTGGCGCAAGAGTGCCATACAGGTCGATGTGCGTCTTTCCATTGGTCAATCATGTCAGGCTGCACAAAGAAGTCGACAAAAACAGTACATTTTACAGACATTTGACCGTTGTTCAAGGATCGACATTGAGAGTGTGAAGAGTTCAATTCCTCGCACTTTCCAAACGGAATCAACTAGTCTGATCATGAATGTCTCACAGCTGGAGCGATGTATAATTATACCAAAATCAGCGAGATGACGGAAGCTCCACACTCGAAGAATACCCTATATTAGATTACCAATCAATCAACCACGCCTTTCCCCTTTGTGAGTGTTCTCGTGGCATAGCTCTGTGTTCCTGAAGCAACAAGTGGTTTCAGCTCTGGTGATCAACTGTATGCAAGTGAGTAACCACCCAACCCAGAACAGATAAAAAGTTTCTGTGTCGACTGCGTTCAACTTAGGCAGTTCTTGAAGCATTGCGTCACGTGTGAGTTACTGCATACTAACAGTTGTTCTTAACGTCTTAACTTGCTTGGAATGGCCATTGTAAAGTGGTAGATGGACATAACGGGTCATACGCATTGATAAGCCCGTATGCCCACACGGAAATCTACGGCAAATTACTAAACACTCAGCTTGTGACAGGGCAAATCATGTAACTGTACTATGTGGCGACGATCATGTTGCGTATCACATTTACTAGTTGCAAAAGCTTGGTCTGAATCGTGATGTTATTAGTGCGAAGCGGTCCGTCTGTCAGTAGAGACATTGAGAATAAAAAGGGAAGTCAGGATTCAAATCGGTGGCAGACTGGAGTTTCCATACAAATGTAGGTGCCTGTGCTAGACGCATTGGTGGAGTCTGTTGCCGTTTCTGGAAATGGCGTTGACCTACCCCGGGAACGCCATGTTTTCAGGCGTTCGCATTGTCACAGTACGATCCTATGTGAGCAAATTAAATAGGCAACAGTATTCAGAACATTGATCTGAAGATGCAAATGCTAGATACTATACGAGCATTGATATCATGACCTTCGAGTTCCTCGTCTATATATTCTCGCTGTCTGCTCATATATTGCTTCTATACCATACACATAGCTCTTGACAAAACTTCATCATCATGCCTACAAGCCTTGCAAGACTAAATGGCACGATCCATGTTGGTATCATCCTCATGAATGGGTTCGTTAAATATGTTATTGCTATCGTTGTAATTTGTTGACAGGTCTTTCAGTGAAACCGAACTTCTCGACGTAGCTCCCATTGATCTCTTGAATGGCCTGGATCGGAAGTTTGTCAGCAATATGCCATTACCAGATTCCCTCAAAGCGCAAGCTCTGGATATTGTGTTCCATTGGGTCAACGAGACTGGAAGCCTGGCTCGCATGACTAGCGGCGCTACCATTCAAACGACAGTATGTGCAATGTTGAGCCGACTGTATGAGCTATATCTAATCAATGCAGGAATCGTTCTCCACATGCCCATCTCTTGACATCGTGTTGATGGGAGCTCACATTGGGCCAGGTCAGCCTAGCGAGACTGAGCTTGTGTATGTTCGCAAAGCCTATGAAGAGTGTTCTGCTTTTATCTCAATCTGTGGTGGTATGATGGTCCCTCTAGCCGCTGGATTGTTGGACGGTAAGACTTGTACAGCCCCTCGTGAGCTGTTGAACAAGCTTCGCACCAGAAGTCCAGAGGTTGATTGGGTGGAACGACGCTGGGTCCAAGATGGAAAGCTATGGACTAGTGGCACGCTTCTGAATGGTTTAGACCTCATGAAGGCATTTGTCGAGCACATCTGGGGTGGGCCAGGAACGTTGGCAGAATCTGTTATTGCTATGGGTGCTTGGCCAATCCGCCAGAACGAGTTTCGAGACGGTGAGTGATTCGCAAGCCAGCCAACGGGAGACCTCGCATAGTTCTCCACATGTTTCTATCATAGCTAGCCTCAGACAGCATGTTAGAGAAACAACGTTCGCTATGTCAAGATGATGACGATTGAAAGACTGGATTGGGACATCTGCGCAGTTCTGTTTGAAGAACCTTTCTGATCGGAGATGTAAAATGTGAGCACTGTCTTGTCATCTACAACATCTCGATTTACATCTGAGAGACGTCTAGGAAAGTTGTCATGAAGCATCATCAACAGGACTAGCCTGCTTCCAAAAAGCCACTATGGAAAGTTGAATGATTCTAAGTCCAAGAGGTAATGGGAAGTTTCCAGGCTGCAGGTAGCCTTCTCATTCTACTATATGCATGCCTAAGTTTGTTCACCGTTCGGCGGATGAGAACATTTCTCAACTTGACCAAGATAGGGTCTTGTTGTTGTAGAGATATTCAAATTTGGTTTCAATTTTCATATTATACTGACGTCAATCTTTGGAATCAGAAGACGCAAAGTTCTCCGGAATGCTCCAGGCAAGCCTAATGATGTTCAGTCCTGAGCCAGTCAGTCTGCTCGATGTCACCACTTAACGTCCCGAGGCTTCCGGTATCCTCAATCGAACGCACCAATATTCCCAAGAAGAAAAATTGGCTACGGTGCTCAGACGGACGGCAGCTCCAATAGCTGATCAAGGGTTGTAAATGAGTGATGGATACACTACCAGCCCAACAGTCAAAACGAGCTCGATGTCAGCAACGCTATGCAAGTACATTACAACACAACGTAAATCGAATATGTCTGCAAAAACTCGCTACAAATACATTCAGCAAGGCTACTAGTAACGACCGTGAATGCTGCCTCTAGAGAACGCACTAGGGGTTTATGCCAAAGACGTTCAATGTAGTATTCAAGACGTACGCTCTTTAGTTGCATGCTGTATTCTGCTATCGTAGTATAGGTAGAAATGTGCGGCCCATCAACAGCGTACCATTTGAATTGGTGTCGATCTTATTGCACTACCCATTAAATTATGCATCCACAATTTAGTAGGTCAGCGTGGACATAGCAGCATGCTAGACCAAGACATGAAGAGGTTTGTTCGGATCTTCAAGCAGCGTGTCTATGCTCGCTGAAACAGATGTATCAGGTTGTACTGTACGAGCACTTTGACAAGTTGCGACCCATCTTCAACACAATATTGGGTTGTGCACTAGCATCTGCGAAGCTTGCGCTGTGGCTGGTCTGATGTCAATCCTGCTTTGATGACTAGGGCGACGGTCCCTAGTCTCTAGGACCATGGATGGGTCAACGGAAGCATGTATTTCATGTTTACTATTGAAGTAATCCCGCTGTTTGAAACTGAGATATGATAGATGGTACATGGACTACGCTTCATTGAATATAATCTGGGGGTTTACAGCAACTACCTGGGCGTCTGCCAATTCGCTTCTTGTCCTGGGCATATTGCTGTCTCGCAAATTCCAAGAACAGACGAGCACGGGCCTACAATTGGTAAGTAAGCGACAAAATCTGGATACATACGGCTTTCTCCGCAAACTCCATTTCTGAGTATTCATTAACACTTCATGGCCAACTACAAGCCTGTGGGTAGGGGATAATGCAGATGCTCATGCATTAGCTGGCCTATACGATGGTTTTGGGTATTGGAAGTGATGATGGCCCGAAGCCGAAATGCTTTTTCCATAACTCTCAGTTGCCATCCTTTATCAATCATGAACAGCCTCCAACTAAGAAGCGACCATTCTCGATCATCCTGGACCAGGCATTCTCTCATTGTGTTGGTGTTAACACAGTCTTCTGTAATGTGTGCGAGGCTGACATATACACAGCTTGATGTCGTCGTTCCATCAGAAGTTGCTCTGGCTCTGCAAGAGGCCGTCACTCAAGAAAAAGCTGCCCTTCAATATGCCCGAGTGCACATGAAGCTCGGCGATATAATCGAAGGCGACTTCTTCAACACTTACATTAAATCTGGTAGCTAGGATCATATCACCTCTTGACTACATCAACAATGGGCTGACCTGGGTGGTAGGCAATGTGCTTATGCTTTCAGAAGGGAGGTCAGGCGTAGATCAAGTCTACTCACTGCGAGATGGCATCCTCCGACTGGAACTCGACCGTCCAACTTTTGAAAGGACAGGATTCGAAGGGAACACGATACCGAACGCAGCCCGAAAGCATGTCAAGACTCGCTTTGGTACGTAAAGGTATGAGTTCGAGGCTTCAACATCAAAACTAATCACATTCTCAGAGGTGTTGTTAAACCTACGTCAGCCTTCGATGGTCAGAGGACGCAAAGGCTTCGATCGCATTGTCTGGGCTTTCGCAAACGTGCTCAACCAATCTGTTGCTTGGCTTTTCAAAGATTTAAAAGATACGACTGACGGCACCGGACCGATCGCCGACTATCAACGGCACGTTCAAACTACCAAACCCCAAATTGAACATCTCCAGGAAGTCCGTGTTCCACAGTTTCCTCCTAGCTTCGAGCGTCGCGACTTTGAGACTGCTACGGATCTTCTTGAATGGCTCTCATTTGCTTTAGGGGCAATTCCTCGAATACAAGCTCACGACAACATCGATGACTTTCTGTGCGCGTATAGGCTGCCTAAGATGAGCAGTGCGCAGGATATTGAAGCTAGCAAAGTGCAGAATCTCACCTGCTTCCGCTGGCACGGCTTCGCAACATCTGACTTCGTCACTGGAATCTTCCTCTTGCTCTCCAAATACACTGATAACAACTGGTTCGCTATGGGCGCTACTTCTTTCGACGGCCATGCCTACACTATACTCAAAGCTGATGATCATACAATGATCTGGCAATACGCAGATTGAAATCCTCTCAATGCTATGTCTCGGCGCTCCAAACATTATGCTAGCGGATTAGCCTTCTCCAGCACAAATTGCAGTGGCTCTAAAATGTCTCGAGAACCACATCTCTTGTCACTTGCAACATTCATTGCCTTGATCAAAAGTGGATACAGATACTCGGCCCAAACCCTGTTTTCGCCGAGACCACTTTCACTAATCGCATCATCTGGATTCTTGGCCTTGCACGGGAGTTCGCCTATCTTCTGAAAGCAAAAAGTGAGTTCTTCAACCTCTGCTAAAGGCTTAGGTCGAAACCCTCGCAATGGCTGGTCCACGATATAGGCTCGGATAGGAATGGCAATGCGTAAGATAAGAAATGAGGTCACAATCTGCCTGAACTTGCTGCCTCCTTCCGTAGACGTCTGGGTTGGTGCAAATCTCAGCATCTCGGAGAAACACACATAAGCCATTCGCTCTCGGGGGTTGCAAGCGACATGCTTCAGTCGTCCGCGTCGAAGTTTGTAGATATCTCGGAGAGGCGCTTGTGGCAAGTGTTGAAGTTCAACCGGCTCTGGCTGATGTATGATAGACGCGTCGAATAGCGATTTTGCGAATGAGAATATAACCTCGTCAGCGATGCCAGCGTCATCAAGCCGCAGCAAGATCATGTCCCGAAGAGTCTCAAAGCCATGAATATCAAAGTTCTCGTCGTCTTCAACACGACTCTGTTTAACATCATCCCCAAGGCCACTGGCAAGTATGATCCCTTGTAAGATGCTGATAAACTGGACAAGCACCGCTGTTCCTGCGCCTGATTTTGCGCTGTGTTCTTGTAGTGAGTCAAAGAGAGGCTTTGCAATAGCCAAAGCAACTCCCTCAGCCCTTCGCCAAAGCGACAAGCCCCTACAATCGCCAGCTATAGTGTACTTAGCTTGAATCACCAATGCGAGATTGGCCAAGGCAACCTCCAGAGATGCGCTAAAGAGAAAGTCTTTCTCGCTCACGTTGCTTAGGATGATCCCTTGCATCCATTCCAGTGCATATGCGGCCAATGCAAGAAATGTTGGCTTGGGATTCTTGATGCTTTTGTCCATTGGAAGGACCAGCACTCCAGATGCGACCTCCACCATGAAGGAAGACATACCGTCAATATCCCGATTTATCGTTGCAAACAGGTTCATGACTTTCAGCTGAAGTGGACTCATGTTGTTAGCGTCGCCACTGTAGAGGGGCCCGTCTGATCTTCGTAGACATTCTAAGAGATTGTCAACGATGACCGTCGTTTGTTTCACGTTGATATCCTCTTTTGTCAAGCGGTATATATGAGTGCCGACGTCCGCATATTTTTCCAAAAACTCTTGGTTGCTGTCACTTGACTCGTCTGCAGCTGGCTGCGTTGGCAGGTGACCAGACCAGAGGGAGGCTGTAGGATACAAAGCGCCTTCCCATAGGGCCGAGTTTGTGTGAAGATTAGAGAGAATCTTCGAGAGACCTTCAAACACCGTAGCACTGATACTACAACGAGTCAGAGCTAGATAGGATCTTAGTAAGGCAGCAAACTGGTGCCACATAGACGATACATCATCGATCTGCTCGATCATGTTAACATTCTGCGTAATCAAATCGCAAAGTCCAGACAGGAGAACTTTGGACATGCTGTCTTGTGTAGATGACGCAGCTGGTTTTGCCACTCCATCTTCCTGCTTTTGCATTTGAAGACATATGTCGTCTGCCATGACCCGGAAAATGATACTACGAAGCACCAAGTCCCAAGCTTGAGGTGGGATGTGCTGACCATGGTTGCGAAAGACGCTGCACATGGTTTGAAAAGCTGCTTTTCGAACCTCTTCGTCGCTCGATCTAATTGCAGCACGCAGTCTCGAAAGGACAAGTAACCATTGGCCATGTTTGGCCTGAGTAGAGACTGTACGTAGGTTTTTCTCGAAGTCTTCATCGTGCGCGTTCCATTCAACAGCTGCCAGGCCTTTGATCGATGACTCATCAAAGAGGAAATCAAGCAGGTTCCATGCCATAGTGACGCTTGTTAGCGCAATATTCAAGTCTTCCGTTTGCGTAGTGAAGCGGTGCAGAAGTTCGATTAGTGATGGCATTGCTTCGTGAGGAATCAGTCGCAGGAAATCAGAGCAAATGATCTGGATGGCTCCAAATGCTACACGCCCAAGTGACAAGGCGGTAAAATCGTTTGCTATATGGTCCCACTCGACGGCAGTCTTGTCTTCGTCGCTAATCATCAAGCTACCTTCGGTTCTCTTGAACGCACAGCTGAGAATAGCTATGCATTTGTTCCACCCAGCAACCAGCGCTTCGCCTGAATGTTCCAGGATATTACAGACTGCTTCAACGATCCTGCTCTGTATCGCAGTCTCTGCTGCAGCCGCCTTAGTTTCATGCTCTGAAGTACTACTCGCCAGTCGAAGTAGTACTGCGAACGATCTCCTCTGGATTATCGCTCGAGTATCAGGGTCTTCACTGGAGACTTCTGAGATAGTATTTGCAGACATGTTACAAAGCGCAACTGCTGCAACTTGTCGTGCTTCTTGCGGTAAAGAAGCATTTCTGGTCAAGTCACTGAACTCTGCAATAAGAGCTGACCAGCCGCTTTCTGCAGGATCATTGGTGACGAAGCGGATGGTATTAAGGATAGCAAGGTGGCTTAGCTTTGGGATGACAAATTGGTAGTCGCGTGCTCGTAACTCGATGTATGAGCTGATGCCGGGCAACCCAGAGAATGTGCGCATCTTCATCATCGACACTGGCGATGAAGATGGATCGTCCGATCGTGAAACCGTAGTGGACCTGTCAGCCTTGCCATGAAGCAGTCTAAGAAATGCACTAAGAACAGCCATGAACGCTTCGTTAGGGTAGTCAGAGGTGCTCTCCAGGAGACGTGAAGCTGCAGCTCCAACAGCATTCACTTCGGCAGCAAACGCTTGCACAACCAGGGGCGTATCGGTGCCTTTCTGGTGGGACCCACCACTCTGTCTCGCCATCTGGTGAGGGTTTGTGCTACTTAACACCATATCGGCTTGTTTGAGTGTATCGACCACTACAACAAAGGCGCTGTCCATTGTAGGGCCCAGAGCGATTGCCAGGTTCAACAGAGCTCTTAGACAGAGCAAATTGCGCACAGTCAGTCCCGGACGGGTCGGTTCGATGGAACTACGCCTCTCCTTGTCAAGCGATAGCGAAGAAGCCTGTGATACAAGACTATCGACACTTAGCAGACTGCGAGGGTTCGAAAATATTCGTGGGCTTTCAGCGGTAGGTGTCTTGGTCATGTCAGATACCATTGCTGCGTTTAGCAAGTGAGGTGGGACAGCTAACTTCCCAAGCAAGGTCACGAGAGCATCTCGTGGAGTCGTTAACCTCAAAAGCCCAGCAACCTGTGCGAAGCGCTGGAAGGCCTTGATGAGCGCACGGTAGTTCCGGTCATCAAGAGCTGCGTTGAAGAAGGTTGATGATGTTGCCAAGATACCAGGCCAGCAAGAGTCAACAAGGCAAGCAACAGCTCTGACACGGTTATACGTAGCATGGCTTTCCATGTCGAGCGGGTTGAGGGGAACTGCCCGTTTGCGAAACGACTGCGACCGTTGGGTACGCGTGATCGGACGGTCATCTTGTACTTGCTCCTCATCAACCAGAGATCGTGTGCTGCCTTTGGTGTTCGGTTTCTCGCGAGGCACAGCAAGGGGAAGAACAATCTTGGCTAAGCCTTCTGAAAGGTTGTTCAAGCAAGAAAGCACCAGACTATATATGTACGTTTCTGGTACAGGTAGGGGATCAGCCTTGTCGACTTGCTCGAGGAAAGTAACTCGAGGCATGCTCCATTGATCGCTGATACCGGAGATGTTCACTTCGACCACACCAAGTGCAGAGCTGATTATGCCAGCCATGCCTCCAGCAGCTTCCAAGGCTGACTGCTCGTTCTCCGTTTCCGTCGAATTTGCAGGGCCGGTCGGCACTGAGGACTGCTGGCCCAATCCAATCACACTTGGTTTTTCGGAAGATAGACGAACGAATGCTGCAATGATGTCTTGGACTATAGGCTTACCGCCGTCTGGCTGGTCGAATGTGGTGTAGAAATCTATGACAAGGTGGGTTTCAAGGAATGCTCGCTGCAAAGTCTCCATCACTAGTGCGCGTTTCCATTGAGGAGATGCTTCAAGTTCCAGACAATGGTTTAAGAGTCCTAGTGCTACCTCAAATTCATCAGTGAATTTAAAGAAGAAATTTCGAAGCAATAGGTCCAAGATGCGGAATAGGCGTACTGCTACTGAGAATCTTGGATTCTCAGAGATGCCTGTTATGACGGCTTGTAGTAGGTTAGCACGCGTGATCATGAGTAGTTCCGCATGCGTGGCGAAGAGCTTCGGATATCCATTGACGCAAGCAGAGATCAGATCTAGAGCAGCCTCTGGAGGTAAATTGTCCAGCTGCACGAACTTTGTCTTCCTACCTTCAGCACAAAGTACTAGGTCACGGAAGACGCGGTAGACATCAAAGGCGGCCGGTAGTAACTGAATTGTCCTGTCGCTCCCTGGCACCTCATGGACAGGTCGTGCGCTTCCAGGGTGTCTATCCTCGTTGACCAGACTGTCGAAAACGGACGAAATGAGCTGTTGCAGCGTTGCAGCGGCAACTCCGCTAACGGTAGGGACATTTGCTGCCTGCAAAGAAGCACAAGCTTGCAGCGCTACACCAAGCAAATCACCTTTGAGATCTTCGCCATAGTTCTGTAGTAGAGATGGTAGAGCCTGTAGGACTTTAAGTTGCACATCGAGCCCCAGATCCGTACAAGCATTTAGGGCATTGAGAGCGTCCTGAAGCCTTGTTTTGGGAAGAGCCTGGGAGACGATAAGGCGCTGTAGGCAAGACACGCCGCTCGCAACATAACGAGGGTTGCGAGAGTTGCAGGCGAGAATAAAAGGTTCTATGAAATTAGGCCTTCTGCTCAGATCTCTTCTCAATCAGTACTCGTTTGCCCGATCGGTCGTTCATGATTCCTACCAAGTACGATTTGTTGCTCGGATGTAGCAGGAAGAGCCTTCAGCTCTTGAAGCGACTTTTCCGCTGCAGATCTTAAATCTGCATTCCGACGCTTCGATTCAGTAATGAGATGTGTAAGCTCATCGGCGAGGAGAGTAGTGCTCATGTTGGAGCGAGCTTAACGCAAGCGACCACAGATACTCAGGAACCATTTCAATTTGGTCTGCCTGACGGAGTTTCCGCTGCTATAGGGTATGGACGCATCTGTGTAAGGAAATAGACGTTGAAGGGCGGAGGACTCGTTCAGTTGGATCTACTTAGGGAGATTTATTATAGCCCACTAACAACTGTCCAAGAGTAGTTTGAGGATCTGGTGCCAAGATCCGGACTTTGCCGTCAATGCTCGCTTCTAGAGTCCGTGCTTTTGGAGCGCTCACCAAGTCGTAAAGTGTCACCTGCATAATTCATGTACTGCAATGAAATTGTTTCGACTTGATAGAATACATAATTAGAGAAAGTAAAGGCCTTGATTTGAAAGGAATTGTATGGGTTTAGACGACCCTCTCCGTTGAATCTCGCTAGACGTTCAATTCATCATGAGATCGAATCCATTCCAGGTACCAGATATGATCTAGCGACATTTCATAACTTAGGAAGATTCAATAGACTCTGTCGAGGTCTGAAGATATAGTGAAGCCTTCGTGATAGAGGTACTATCGCCTGTCAGTATCCTGTGGAGGGTTGTTGTCGAAGTTGCGATAGCGACACGTACACACCACATGTAACTCTCTATACCTAAAGTGCTTGCATGTAAGAGTTGCCAAGACTGTACAGATTAGGCATGACACAGATCGATCCCAGACGACTCACAAAGCAATGATGCTGACTTTGATGGTGCCGAGGGCATGCTGAGAACTGTTAAGATTTTTAGAAGCGTCCCACCATCTTGCTCCTAATCGGGACCTCCTATTCTACATTATGACAACCTTCTCTAGCACAGTTTCATGGTTGCCGGTAAAGGTGGGCGTTGCATTAAGAGGTGCGGGCGAACAGCATTCGCTGACGGCGGAGTCCTTTGAGTCAATCGATAACTACGCATGTAGTCGTTGCACATTGCTCCTGGATGCCTTTCTGTGAGAGTTGATTTGTGGGCTGCAGCTGTGACTGTAAGGAGTAGTACACTAGAATTTTGAGTATAGATATGGAGAGACTATACACAACTCGGACTACTCCAAGACGTGGACCACTTGGCACGCCAAAGGTTGACAAATTAGATCAAGCATTCAGAGAAGGATGTCTGCCGCCACGACGCGTATTGCTGACCTTTAATGTCGGAAAGCAGATTGCTGCAATATCCTGTGATTACGCCGCTCCATGGAGACGTCTTGCGTGAAGACCAGCAAAGTCTCAAGGCGAACACATGACCGAACGGCAACTTCGCCGCCTAGAGCTATTCATAAATTCGAATCGTTGGAGCCACGTAAAATCGTATAATCTCTTGTGGTATGTAGCAAACATCAAAAAGGGCCACCTTGGACACGTGAGCTAGAGATACATATGGATGCCTCAGGGAATACAGGCCTTGGCACTAACCCCCCTACCAAACTCAGAGACGTGAGTTGGTGGGGGTCTGCCTTGAGGCCCCGCCAAAGTCGGGTTTGCCTAACTATCTACCTTGACCTGGCCTGGCCTGGCCTGACCTTGACCTGACCGTCAATCTTTCGTGAACGACTTCAAGCTGAACGACAAACTCGACAGTCGCTTTTGTTGTCCTTGCAACACCACACGACCTTGGTATCTGCTCCTCGCGACACTTTACAACCAGCACCTTGGCCAGTCCACTCGCCCTAGATCCCAACCAACATGGGTGCAAAAGTCCCTCGCAACTTCAGGTTGCTGGAAGAGCTA
The DNA here is from genome assembly GCA_010093785.1 of Polychaeton citri CBS 116435. Classification (NCBI taxonomy): domain Eukaryota; kingdom Fungi; phylum Ascomycota; class Dothideomycetes; order Capnodiales; family Capnodiaceae; genus Polychaeton; species Polychaeton citri. Next base: position 51,726 of record MU003837.1, read on the forward strand.
GAGAAGGGTGAGAAAGGCTTAGGCGCAGGTATGGATTCAAATGCAGTGTGAAATGGAGTCTTCAGTGATCCCAACATTTGGCAGAGGCTTGTTCATACGGGCTCGACGAAGGCGACGACCTGCTCATGACCAACTGGAACGGCACAATCCTCGGCCCACCGCACGTATGTAACCTTCACTCCCGTGATAGGGCTCGTAGGGACACGTGCTGATAACGAGGATTTCAATCACAGAGCGTCCACGAGAACCGCATATACTCGCTCAAGATCCACTGCGGGTCTGGGTACCCGGATTCACCGCCAGAGGTGACCTTCATCAGCAAGGTCAACCTACCGTGTGTCGAGCAGACGACAGGCAAGGTACCGTGCCAACGGTCTGGTCGCTACGCGTGACCTAGAGCTGACAAGATACAGGTCGACCTGGCAAAGCTTCCAAGCATCAGCACGTGGAAGCGCGACTTCACCATGGAGACGATTCTGATAGAGATCCGCCGGTACATGGCCGCGCCGTCTAACAAGAAGCTGCCCCAGCCACCAGAAGGCACGAACTTCTAGCTCCTCGAAGGCAGATAGAGGAAGTCTCAGAAATGCGTGCCTGCGTCAAGAGAGGGTTGAGGGCTATGAGAGAGGGTGGTCTGTCACATGGGTAGGCCATCCCAACGAGTTAGATACAGTCTTCTTGCATTAGCGTGGCATCGCAAGGCGTCTGGGTAATGAATTGGTCGGAACCTGCTGAAGTGAACCAAGCGCAAGCTCTATCGTCTTTGATATCTATGTGAACATTATAAAACCCATCTAGCGCTTGCACTAGAGGCTGGCGTAGGTGAAACAAGGAAGTTGCCCCGCTCAGGTGCCTGCGTCTATGCCATTACATTCCATCAACCATCCCAAAGGTCACCATCTACTGGGTGCTGTACACTCTGGCCATGTTGGCTGCTCCCTTGGGCTCGATGAAGAGAGCTTCGGCCTCCACTACCTTCCTGCCCTCTCCATCTGTCTCCCCGAGTATCTCGATCCACCCTTTCACCCAAGCCTTCCTCCCTTCGACCTGAGTGGTGTACGCCTTCAGTACCAGGTATGTGTTTGCCGGGCAGGGGCTTCTGTAGTCGATCTTCAGACTGGCGGTGACGCCGACCTTGTTCGGGAGGGCAGGGAAGCATGCTCTAGCCAGACCCTCGTCCAGCATTGTGGCCAGGAATCCTCCGTGGACGATGCCCGGGTGGCCACAGAGCTGAGGACCAACGTAGAAGATGGTCGTCAGGGACGGCAGGCCGGCATCGTTATCGCTGAAGGCAAGCGGAGGCACCTCGACCCTCTCGTGGCCCATCAGCGTCCCCGCGGTCAGATTGTGTGCCCTCATCGCGACAGGGATCTTGAGGTGTGGCCGCGACTCCCTCATGCCCTCTTGCGCGCGAAGCTTCACGGCGAGCGGATGTGTCTTGATGTGCTCGTTGATCGCGGCCTGCTCAGGCGTGTCTGGCTCGAACATGGTGAGGGTTTCGGCGTCGGTGGGCGGGTGGACGAAGCCATTGATGCTGTCTGCGGCCGGTGCTGCGGACATTGCGAAGGTTGCGAGGAGGAATGCGAAGAATAGAGCGGATGTCGCAAGGCCTCGTCTGAGCTTGGATGGCTGAGGTGGAGGCGGCTGTGGTTGGAGGTTGTCTTGCGGAGGAGGGGTCTCGTCTGAGGGTGCTGCAGTCGCGCTGGTTGACTGGGGTCTAATGCGATTCGAAGAGACTGATGAGGCTCTCAGGCGCAGTCGCAGGCTATCGGTGATACAGCTGCGGGTGGTGAACGAGTGTCGTGGTTGAGTCACTAGATACGACGGGCGGCCTATGAGAAGCTGAGGTTTGAGGGATGCTGGTGAGATTTCAGATAGCGGGAGGAGGCCGGCTCTTAAGGGTGTAGCATTGCGGATGAATGTTCGAGCAGACATGTCAAGACCAGTCGACTCTCGCGCGTAAAGGGCAGCGCCGTGCAACGAGAGAGCAGCGCTCGTACTCTGGAACCCGCAGTGAGTTTGAACGAGGAATTATTGGGTTGATTGGGTGATAGGCTGGATGAAATAGGCCTAGGACGTTGCGGCTCCCACTCCAAACCTGAGCCTCGGCATTGGCTGACCGCGATGCTGGCCCTCCCCTGCAACCACATGGGCGACAGGGCTTGGCGTCAGTGCCTGCGCGCTGTGTACTTCGCTACCAGACAATGTGTACACTCCTTGTTTTCGCACGTCCCAAGACCCAGGTGGCTCTCTTCGTTGCTTGGTCACACGTCACCTCAACAGTGGCCTGATTCCCATTCGGCAACGGTAACGGTGCTCGGCGGGGAATCCGCATCCGTCTACAGTATATCGACGACGGTGTTCATTAATCCGCGACATCTGGTAGGGCACGTGAAGGGATGCTATGAGATTGAACCGCGGCACACACTATATCTGAAGGAATATAGCTTCCTAAACGCCAATGCCGCCGCCTAATATGCTTCTCAACCAAATTCGCTGACAAAAACACCGTGCTTGAACGCTATGACAGGAAATGCACTGTACAGATTCGACATCGCCCATGCCGTACAAAGGCCATGGCCGGTCAGCGCAGGGGAAGGCGCTCAGATGTCCATCGACCAGCGATGTCTGACCTCGCGCTTCGTGTGTTCCGTCACCCAGCTTGACAGATCAAAGTCCGGTGTGTACCAGCTATCGAACATCTCTGGATACTCTTCCTCCAGCTGTTCCTCTTCCTTTTGGTTTGGGCTAGGTAGTCTCTGATTCGCCTCAACAAGTGTTGGCGATGGGGCAAGGCTCTTCCCGGTCGAGGGCGAGGGGTAAGCCTCCAGCACTCCCAGAGAGCTATCATTGAGGTACAGTGGGGGCCTCTGTCGCTTCTGCTGCATGCCTGCAGATCCGTCTGCGCTGGCTCTCTTCTCATTGAAGACGGATGTGAATGGTAGAGGCAGATTGGAAGAGGAGCCATCCTTGACCGCAGGTGTGGTACTATCTGAGGCAATCGGCGATAGCGTTGGTCTCAACACGACCTTCTGCACACCTGCCCGGCTTGCGTGGATGTTGTTAGCCTCGTCAGGAGATAGGAATGAATTCCGCCCGATCGTCGTTCCTGAATTCTGAGAGTTGTCGGAATATGTGAAGTGCATCATTGGGGCGCTGCTCACTGGTCGCCTTGTAGCGAGGGCTTCGGCAGATTTCGGTTTGGAGCTATCTCCCACCGTCTTGGAACGCTGCCGTCGGTGCCCTTGCGAAGGCTTCGTCGTTCCAGGTATGAGCTTCTCAGGCTGCTCTTGCAGCACACCATTGATAGACGATGGGCCTGAGATAACCCTCTCCTGCACGACGCGCTGGCTCACTTGCCTCGATACAGGCTGGCTGAATGTGACTGAGGGTTTGCTACCCCCGCTGTCGCTTCTACTGTGAACTGGACGCACCTTCCCCTTCATCACATTTGCGACTGGGGGCGGTTGCAGCATCCAAGCGACTTCCTCTCTCGCATTTATCTTCCGAGTTGTTGCCGGGTGCAGATCGTTCAGGGCTGGATGCTTCTGCGACTGGTAGCTTCTCTGGGAAGTTGCGGTCCTCGCAGTTGAGGGTCTCGTGATGGCAGAAGTGCTGTGATTGTTCGGAGACGTATGGTCAGGCGCATCCAGCCCCCACAGCTCTTCGTCTTCGCGCTGGTATCGCATTGGCTGTGTGTCCCTCTCGTATTTTGTGTGCTTCACTGTCACAGTGTTGATCTCTAGCGAGGTATGCATCAGGCTTCCGTTACTGCTCAGCGTAGATACCGCCTTCAAGCGGGTCTGGCTCTCGCTCATATTCACACGCTTCTTTCGCGTGCCAGTAGGTCCCTCGATAATCTCGGCATGCCAGTATGGGTTTGTTGAAGAAGGTGAGGGGTGGCGATAGAGGTTCGGTTGCTCCAACTCAAGCGCCTCCCTGTTCTCGCGATCCCATTGCGCCTCCTTCTTGCGCTGCTTGCGGTACTTGACGTCGGCGCATGGCGCACATGAGACGTAGTAGAAAATCGCCGACTGTATCCCACGGTGCAATGCCATGGTGTTTTCGGATTCGGTTGCGTGATGTGTATATCAGTCCAGCCAGTGGTCATGGGCCGTATGGTGTGATCGTATGCTTGGTTCAGACGGAAGCTTGCTGGTCGAAATGCATTCTCCCTCGGCAGGCTCAACAGACTTGGAAGATGGCCGTCTCTGAATCATGTGAGGAGAATACCAGGAGCAGTGGTCTAGTTGTGTAGGCGGGAAGGTGGTCAGTCACGATCTGATTCTATTGGGACACTGTCGTGTGTATGGAAGAAGGAGCAGGAGACGTCAAGGAGCGACAAGGCGAGCACTGCTCAGTGTGCGTGTCTGCTGTGTCAGGCGCAGCCTGATGAATAATCGGTCAAGAGGGCGGCGCACAGTATCAAGTCTGCAAACACAAGAGAACAGCACAACAGCGAAGGACAAGGGTCGTAAGGTGTGAGGCCACACAGAATCCTGTTGTTGTGATGTTGTGAGTGCAGTGTAGCAGGGGAGGGAGAAGTAACCATGGGCACGCAAGGTCTACAGCAGAGTGTGCCCACCTCCTCCAGCAGCTACCGTATCAGGCTCGGTCAAATAGAGACACGAGAGGGAGGAAGCAGGGGAGTGCGGGTATCAGGGCGAGTGAGCGAGCGAGGCTACGCCGGTGCATAAGTCCGCGGTCAATCCTGCGTTGTTTTGCGGGTATTCCATCACCGCCTTCTACGCTAGGGATGCGTTCCCGTGCTTTTTAAATTGGGATTTACGGGTTCTCTGGCTGGCGCTGCTGCTGCTCCATAGTCCAGGAGAAGTGACACTTGAGGGACGCGGTCGCTCGACTGGAAGCATCCCCCTTTGGGATGACATGAGTACTAGAGGGACCGTAGAGCAGGTGTTCACCCTCTTGGTCCGTCCGTGTGAGACTTCGCTCGCTAACAGACCGCCAACAATAAAACACAGGTGCTAGGCTTGCCAGATTCGGCCATCAAAGGACGGAACCCTGGAAACGGAAACGCCATTTCTCGGGAAGCATTGCACCACACGAGGGATTTCAGTTGTGGTGGAGATTTGAATTCATTACAACGTCATGAATGTGTGAAGGTACTTTGGGGTTGACATCTACACGCCTGATCACTATGCTGAAATGTCTGATATAACTTGATCTTGCCTTCGAGTACTGTCTAAGCCCATATCAAACGCGCCTCCCGAAACGCATACAGAGGTCGTGCGAGAAGAGCTTGCACGTTGCTGTGGTCATTGGTAATTCATCAAAACAAGAAATGGTATCACTGTGGAAATGCAAGCCTCCGTCATGCCGTTTTAGTCTGAAAGTCTTTGGGTGGTGCAAAGCCGCTTGGCTCTTTTGATGTCTCAAGAAATCAATCTCCTTGTGTCTCATGTATCCGACACGCTTCTACGAGCTTCGTATGCCGACCATACCGTTGCTGCTGCTGCCAGGATGGAAGGAAGGGGATGCTGTTGCAGAGTACTCCTGTAGATAGCACCATCAGCACAAGAAAAAGCAAAAACCACAGCGAAGGAAGCAGCGGCAGTGGAGTCAAGGGTCGCAAAGCATAGCGGAGCGAGAACCCGCTCAACACACCATTCTCAGGGCCATGATGTCAATATGCTTGCCGTTTATACCTGCGACCAGCATCACTGTCTCACGACAATGCCTCCGATTCACGTACCTTCCGCTTTTGGCGCTTGATGGAGCCTCCTTTGCGGCCAGCATCACCGCCTGTAGAGTATCCGTCATCCTCATATCCCTCCTGATAGCCAGAGAAACTGCTGTCGTCATAACGCCGCTTCCGCCCTGGCCTGTCAGGTCGTCCGCTGAGGTTTCGTGGCGAGGCTGGCGCACTGCTTCGTATCGCTGCCCCCGGCGAGGTCTTTGAAAGTAGATTGCTGGCTGCACCTTTATTTCCTACGGCCTTCAGTGGATTTGTTGGTTTTGGGGGTGGAATGTCGTCCAATTTGAGGTAGTCCTTCCACTCGTTGTGAACTGCCTGCGGTAATTGCCCAGATCCCAGCGAGAATGCATCGTCGAGTTTCGCAAGCAGCTCCTTCTGCGAGGGGGCTTCCAACATGGTCTCTGTATGGCGCACCTGGAATGCCGTCCTCCCGTCAGGCCAGACTGAGTCCCACCCGGGATCTGCGAGGCCCTCTAGTTCACGACCACCCTCAGTCGCCTTGAGGTTGCCTTCCAAGCCCAGTTCCTTCGCCTTCCCTTGGTATGACTTGCGCAGTCGGTTGATCTTCTGACCACTTGCGTCACGCCGCGCAACGCTCCCTTGTATGCGAGTAAGATCGTACAGTTCCAAGATATTAGTAGACATTGAGGGCAAGATGGGCGCGATCGCTAATGATCATTCATTTAGTGCACTGTTCACCAAGGCTTTCGGCCCTCAAGTAAGTACTTACGTTCGGTCGATAGCTTGTAGAGTGGGAGTGGACCCAGGATATCACGCGCTTCTTGCCGCTCATGGTTCGTCTTTCTGTGCTCTGCATCTGTGCTCTGATTCTGTGTGTAGGTCTGGATGTCTTGCTGGGATCCCACGCCGCCCATCAGCTCATCCCCATCTCCATCCGTTCGCTCTGGATTCTGCTGCTGTTGCGATTGCATTGGCGTATGGGTGCCACTGTTGTTACCAGTGTCGCTGCTCTCTTGCCGTTGCGTACCCTGACTGTGGAGCCCAGCAGTGCTGGGCGGACTTGGCAGCGGCGCCTGACTGTGTTCTGACGAATTGCTTTGTGCTTGTTGCGCTTGCCATGAAGGACTCATGTGCACGGATGGCGGTGGAGTATGGGGTATGTGGTCTTCCTGATTCGTTTGAACGTGTGTGTATGACTTCACACCCTCACTCTCTTGTGAAGGTGATCGTGGAGTGTTGTAGCTGATGCGCTGACGCTTCGGTGAGCGCTCTTCAGATGACATGGATCACCCAGGTGGCTCTCGAAAGTGTCGCCAGAGCAATGCCAGAAGAGGCCAGGGTTAACGATCCAGGTGATGTCGTGAAATGGTATCAAGCGATGAGGCGCTCGCAGTCGATAAAAGTAAGATTAGCGGAAGCCTCCGCCTCACTGCCAGCACGTCCGTGTTATCCTTCTCCCTCATTCACCAGTCTCTATCTTGTCGTTGTTGTGGGTGCTTGATTGTCGCGGCGAAGGTGCCACATCAACTCTCTAGACCTTGGGCGGAGATGGCATTGTCGAAAGGAGCGGATGATGGTGGTGGAGTTGGGCTGGGCGAGAGGTCGACGTCAAAGAACGGATCGGCCAGAGGTCCGCGATCTTGGCGCGGCTACAGTCACGCGAGTCAGGCAGGCGTCGAAACATGCCCAGCACGTCGCTAATGCCTTGCTTGGTACCTACATGTAGACAGTAGTTCATGTAACCTTGGGTGCTGAAGACCTGTACAGGTAGCCGAGCGAGGATTGTTGCGGTCACACTGGAGTGCACCATGTCAATTGTTTATGTATTGGCGAGAGCACATTGACGACACACATCGTTGGCGGAAGAAGCACACCTATCCTCTGATGCGCCACAATGGCGGATTCGATCCAAGGTTCTGTGTCCGGTGCTACTACCTCCAATGGAGCACCTCAAAGAACAACGTCAGCTACGCCAGCACAGAGCCTAGACCGTCCTCGTGTCGGAGCCCAAGACTCTCCTAGAACATCTGGCGTCGTTCAACCGAAGCCCCAGGCCTTGCCAAAACGATCAGGACCTAGTTCAATTATAGTTTCTCCCAGGCAAAAGGGCAATCCTATTCTAAACCATGTTAAATCTTTACCATGGGAATATGGCGACATACCGGCCGACTTCGTGCTTGGTCTTACGACTTGCGCCTTGTTTCTACAGCTTAAATACCACAAGCTCCACCCTGAGTACATCTACAATCGTATTAAACAGCTGGGTGGACGCTACAACTTACGCTTGGTGTTCGTTCTAGTTGATATTGAGAACCATGAGGAATCTCTCAAGGAACTCACCAAGACAAGTTTGATCAACAATGTGACCCTTATACTCTTCTGGTCTGCAGCAGAAGGGGGGCGGTATCTTGAACTTTTCAAGACCTACGAGAACGCTGCGCCGACGTCGATCAAACAACATCAAAGCACTACTTACTCTGATCGCATGGTAGATTTTGTGACCACTCCCAGGAGCATCAACAAGACAGACGCAGTGAGTCTGGTCTCACAGTTTGGTACAGTCAGGACTGCAGTCAATGCGCGTCACGAGGACGTTGCAGGCATTGCTGGATGGGGAGAGAAGAAGGTGGAGAGGTGGTGCAAAGCTGTTAGAGAGCCTTTCAGAGTGAGGAAGGCTGCCAAAAGGGGCCTGGACAGAGAGACGAGTTCGATGCTGCAAAGCCAACCCATTTCGAGAGCGGCTACGCTGTCTCGAGATGCCACGAGGGATGGGCATCATTCCCCGACGCCTACACAAAACCCTCCGAATTACAGCAATACAAATGCTAGTGCAGGGATCAATTTACCACCAGATCGCACATTTGGAGACACAGCGGAGGCAGAACCACAGCAGAACACAGGTGGTCGTTCTTCCACAGTGGTAGAGCCGCCCTCGAAACGGAAGAAGTACGCAGATGATTCCGTGAGCGACGGTGTAATGGCAGCATTGAGCAAGTTGCGAGAGAAAGGATGACCGAGTTGATTCATCCAGTTCATCGATGCCGAGGTTTATGGCACCTGAACATCCACTACGCGCATAACCTCATCACGACCAGTTGATGTTTCCCACTAGCTGATCGGCCATATTTACCATTCTCAAACACAGATGCTCACTCCCTGATACGTCATGAGTTGCGTGGTCCCGTGGCCCCCCAATGGGGAGACCATTTGAATCTCGAGGGAAGTCGTCAGGTAACTTTTTCTGCGAAGAGTGCCATGCCTGCTGTCGATCTCGCATCTTCTGCAGCACACCTTTGAAGTACGGACATTTGTGGTGGCCGTCTTCTCTATCCGATCTTGAGGGGCCGTCTATCTCGGCTCTGACCACTTTCTTACACATTGTCCGCCATTCCTTAGGTGAAAGATCTATACTGAATGCTGCTGCGCACCCTAAGCCTCCGGTATGCAAGTGAGAGTTTCCTTGACTTAGATCTGCCAAACGAAACTTCTTGTTCTCGCCGACTAAGTCGGCGCGGATCGATTCTGTGGAGATTGAGTCGAGGACTTTGCCAAACCGCTCCGCTATTGACATGAGGAGTGTTCCTAATAGTTGCGTATTCTGTAATGCTGTTATGAACCGTTGTGGACACTGTTCGCAGTCAATGATGTCAGATGCGGTCTGCATTGCATCACGAAGCGGATGCAGCGCGTATGGGAACTTGTACCCTGCATCCATAGATGTCAAGGTGTTCAGTGTTAGGTAGATAGTTGAGAGGCAGGCGCACGATGGCAGACTGTTCGGAAGACCGAGATTGGACCCGTTCGTCAGCTGAGACGGAGGTGCGAGTGCTGGGTCGAGCAGTAACTGGGTGCTTATATCGCGATGGCTTGTGTTCTGGCTCGTCTCAATACTCCTTCCAATGGTCGGTGGACTATGTTCGCTGGTATCAGGCGTCAGGCCTGGGACGATGCTGGCATCTCCTACGAGGAAATCCCATGCGCCCCCATTAGGCTGCACCCACGGTTGTAGCCTGCCTCCTGGTGTGAAAGCCTGGTCGAAAGCGTTCATATCTAGGCCACCTGGCACAGGGAAGCCAGTAGCGGTATCGCTAGGCCCATAACTCCTCTTCCTTGAGTCCCACACAAGCTCTGGGCCAGCGGCGCCAGTGTTTGCACTTGCACCTGCCTGCGCAGTCTCCCCTTCGTAATCATCCTGGCGCTGCCTCTTCTTCGGCCGACCCATCTGCTTCTGCGGCGAGTATATGCACTTGATGCCCTCGCGCCGGCATCGGGAACAGTTAGGGTGCTCGCCACTGCACTTGAGTTTCTTCTGCCCTGTACGCCGTTGTCAGATCATGTCTATCTACAGCTACAGCCTGGTCCGCCAGGAGGGTTCGGATGATCTGGTGTGTTCATACTGCATTCATCGCAAGCGGCCCTCGTCTTTGCGACCCTCTCCTGGCCTTGCGCTAGTTCTTCCCCTGCCATTGGCTCTTCCCAGATTTCCTTACTGTGTGGTGTCCAGATTGTGTCAACCAAAGGAACCTTAACCTACTGACTTCTCGGACCGCTAGGGACGCTCGCGCTCTCTCGCCCGGACTCCAAAAAGTGGGGTTAGGATTCTTGCGCAAACTATGTAGGCGGCGCAAGTTCAAATAGGTAGATGGACACTCCGAACGAAGGAGACGTGTCTCAACTCTCTAAGCTAAGCGCAGATTTACAGCGGTAGGACACTCACAGTCCTGATTGTTCTCGTCACTGAACTACTTATGGTGTGCTGGACGCGGATCATCAGCTTGCACACGAATTGGCCAGCTCGCTTGGTACTTCAGCCGTCTTGTTTAGTCATCAAAGACACGGTCAGGAATTGGTTTTAGCCCCAGGTATGGTATCGCGCACCCATGTCGTGGCTGTGCACATGTCTGGAGAGGAGGCTTACCATGGTCGGATCCAATGCTGGCACAGATGAAGCATTCTCGACTACGGCATGGCATTCTTCAGAGACAGATTAACCGACTGGGGCTGATGAGTCGCTCCAGGGTCTGTCCTAAGACGAGACGGGAATTCGTTGCAATATCATGGCAGACAACTAGCTCGGGGGCCTCGATCTTCATGCAAGCCGATCGGAGAATACAAGGATGTCATACTCTGGGGACCTGTGGTTGCGGCATCTACCCACAGGTAGTCTATTTTCGCAAGCCCCGAGGCAAATATAACAATCCTCTACCCTGTGCGATGTTGCTCTTACTTGAGGATCAGAATCTAAGAAGGTAGAGAGGCGCATTTGGTGCCGTGCCTTGTACATTGGCCGCGGAACACTTTGCCTCTTGGCGGATCAGATGTGTCTGACATCCTCTGCATGCTGCCCAATGATCCATGCTATGCAGACGTCGCGCAAGGCTTGCACTGCCTGCCCAAGGCAACGGTGAGATTGGCCTTGCATGCCCAGCGAGATAGAATTGACGCGCAACGACGACGGCACGACAGCAGCGCATTTCGACAATGCACACGAACCTACCGAGCATGCCTACCTACCAGCATTCGTTGACGCAGGCCAAGGCCACAAGCTTCACGGTCGGACATCCGGCTGGGCAGACGCTATGGATCGCGTCGCAATGTGGAAGTGAGGTGTGAAACCTGCATTGTCGCGCTCGTGAAGCTTGTTTACTGTCGTTTGCCTGTTTGCGTTTCAGCTGCTCTCTCGCTGCACCATCCATCCCTGCACTGTGTCTACCCTTCCTCTTGCACTCGATATAGTTCTGCTTACCATCCCTCCTGGACCTCGATCTCCCTCTTCGCAGCCTCTCCCTTCCGTAGTCTGCTAGTTTCCTGGAGACATCTACATCCGCCAAGCATACATCCAATAAACAATACATTGCAGCAGCATGGAGCAGACCAACGGTGTTGGCCATGGGCCACAGGTGGTCAGCACCAGTGACAGGGTCGAGGTCGTCTGTGGTCCCTTGCTGAACTATCGTCGTATGGGCAATGAACACTCCAACCAGCCAACCTGGCACGGTAGTGTACTCATTGTCACTAAGCCTGGTCAAAAGCCTGGCGACCTTGCCCTTGCTTGCGCATCAGACGCCGCAGCAGAGCGATCGTTTCCCGCTGTCAAGCTCTTCGAGGATCCTCGCAAAGGTTTCTGGCGCTACGAGATCGACCTGCCTTTCCTAGACAGGTCTTCAGCATGGGAGTACATCATCCCAGGCATGGTCTCAGACAAGCAGCGAAACGATCTCGCGAAGCCGAAACGCTTCCATGTTCCATCCAAGCATGAGAGCATGCGCATCATGTTCCACTCTTGCAACGGGTTCAGTGTGGGAACGGATGAGGAAGCCTGGTCTGGACCTGCACTCTGGAACGACGTGATACGAATGCACGAGCAGAACCCTTTCCACGTCATGATCGGTGGCGGCGACCAGATCTACAACGACAGTGTCCGAGTCAAGGGCCCGCTGAAGGAGTGGACAGCCATTGCCAACCCACACAAGAGACGGGACTTTCCTTTTGGCAGCAAGATGAGGGATGACTGTGATGAATTCTACTTCGACAACTACACCAAATGGTATGGACAAGAGCCATTTGCGACGGCCAACGGCCAGATCGCGCAGCTCAACATCTGGGACGATCACGACATTATTGATGGATTTGGGTCCTACACGGACCACTTCATGAGATGCGCCGTCTTCCGCGGCATCGGTGGTGTGGCGCACAAATATTACATGCTGTTCCAGCATCATCTAGCACCACCACCGAGCACATTCACAACGGATGCTCCCCAGACGACTCACAGTAATCACAATGGTACCTCAGTCGATCCCAACCAACTTAAGGATACCTTTGTCCTGAAAGAGACGTCTGAAGATCCATCCTACATCATTGGCACCAAGCCTGGCCCTTATGTAGAGGAGAGAAGTAGGAACCTGTACTGCCAACTTGGCAAGCGCATTGCTTTCATGGGCATTGACGCGCGCACTGAGCGTACTCGCCATCAGATCAATTATCCAGAGACTTATGATCTGCTCTTCCGTGAAGCTAGCCAACGTATTGGCGCCTCCAACGGCCAGATCCGTCATCTAGTCTTACTTCTGGGTGTCCCAATAGCCTACCCTCGTCTTCAGTGGCTGGAAAACATCCTTCAGTCGCCGATCATTGGCCCAATCCGCTTCCTCAACAAGCGCTTTGGTATTGCAGGTGGTCTATTCAACCAGTTTGATGGTAATGTCGATCTCCTCGATGATTTGGATGATCACTACACTGCCCATCAGCACAAGAAGGAGCGCAAGCAGTTAATCCTTCGCTTGCAGAAGCTGTCCAAGGACCACAACATGCGAATCTCCATTCTTGGTGGCGATGTGCATCTGGCCGCTCTTGGTCGTTTCTACAGTAAGCCAGAGCTGAACATTCCAGCTGAGGCTGATTGGAGGTATATGCCAAACATCATCTCATCTGCCATCACCAACAAACCACCACCACAGCCAGTCGCCAACCTGCTTGCTAAGCGTAACAAGATTCACCATCTTGACCATGAAACGGACGAGACCCTCCTGGAGCTGTTCGACAAGGACCCAGCCGATGCAGCAGGTGTCAGTGGTCTCAAGCCAAAGAGCGCCACCAACAACCATGCCACGATGCCTAGCAGGAACTATGCAATCATCTCCGAAAGCCATGCTTACGAGTCCGCATCCATGACGAACGGCACGACGAATGGCGAGCACACCCCTTTCAAGGCCCCAAGCAACCCGAGGGAGCCTTTGCACAAGGGCGAGGAAGGCGCAGGTGTCGCGCATCCTGCTGCTCAAGGTATCACGAGAACAGGACTTGCTGGCAGCGATGGCTTGGACGTCACAATCCGTGTTGAAATCAACCAAAGCGATAGAGGAGGCCATACTCAAGGCTACGGATTTTCGATTCCCGCTCTTGATATGGCAGGATACAAAAACGCTGGGCAGAAGTGGTAGAGGCCGATAAAGTCGCCGGATATCTGGAATTCCGTGCCTGTGAAACGATCAGTGTTCGTATGACATGATCGTTTGTATCGAGGGAGAAATGCGGTGGGAATAACAAAAAACGTAATCATAAGATACCCTGTTTGAGTAGCTTGTACATTGTGTTTAATATTAGATAATCTGAGGTATTCATGTTGGATTGCTCAGAAAAGCTTATATGCTCAAGACGGAATCAGCTGGAGTAACGTATACAAGTGGCTGGCCTTAAAGAGCGGATTGCCGCCCGGAATCGGTTAGGTAGACACGAGCATTCTGCACCTCCTAGATGACCCGTGACTTGACCATGATCCTGGATTTGGGATACTCAGGGCAAAAAGCGAGACAACATCAGAGTGTAGCTCTCCAACCGAATCGAATACCGGTCAAGAGTCCCCTCCTATAGTAACCAGCCTGCTGCTACGTCTCTCGCCAGCTGGGCTCCTGTACCCGCCTACCACCGCCACTGTCGGTCCATAGCTAGGGTCGTGACGACGCAAAATCTCCTCGTTGGCTTGGGGGGAAGGGAGGTGATACTCGCTAGGGTCCAAGCCATCTTCCAATATAACCCGATATTGCCTCTTTGGTACCTTACTGCTAGATGGATCGGCCTTTGAAGGTTGGAGCTTCCTCTTCCCGACCCTCTTGCTTGTTGGGACTTCTAACACCTTCGACTTTCCATCACGCTTCTGAGGCTGTGCACAATGACAACGCTGCGAGGCAAGTGGCGCCAGTATCTTCTCGCGAGGTCTCAGACGTCTGAGATCATCTAAACGCCGCAGTCCAGTTTCGGTGTCGGCACCATCTTGTCGTCCGGCGCTGATGCGATGGACGCTGGACCCTCGTGTAGAAGCTTTTACAGCAGGTCGTCCTTTCTTCTCAGGTTGCTTGTTGGTCGGCTTGTTTATCGTAGCAGGCGTCATCTCTTTAGCATCTTCATTTGGCTGTGCCTCTGTCTGCGTCTTGCGAGCTTGCTGGGTCGTCCCGTCTTGCGCATGCCTGCGTATCTTGCACACGAAAGCGGCGACTTCGTCTTCTCTATGCTTCATAAGCTCTGACGTTCGCTGACGGATGCGCCTGTCGATGCTGTCTGCTTTTGAGGAGCCCACGCGGGTGGGCGACTGCGAGCTGGCAAGCTGCCGATTTTTGGTCTTCTTGTCAGAAGACGGATCTGTTGGTTCTCGATCCGCAATGTGGAAGAAAGATTTTGCTTCTATATGATCGTTGACAGGCTCATGCGTACTGGGGCCGACTTCCCCTGCTGCCTCGAAGTTGGCTTCGTCCACAAGAAAGTCTGACAATTTTGGGTCTTGGTCACGAAAGTCCATGTCTAAAGGCAAGGGTGAATCTGGTCTCGACCTATAGATCCCCTCGTTTGATGTTGTGTTAGATATTGTCTTCCGATCAAAAGACCGTGTCGTAGGTGCAGCAGTTGCACATCGCATTGAAGGCGTGCCTTGGGATGTTGCTTCTGGTAGCTTCGTGTTGAAGAGACCGAACTTCTGGTGCTTTTGCATTTTAGTGGACAATTGTGTAAGTCGAAAATTGTAGCCTAAGTTAGGAGACTGAGTGCTTCGATGAGTATGAAGTTGACGATGTCTGCACATGTGTGCGGTCAGCTCCTGTGGCATCTTCACTCGTGACAGTCTCAGGCAGATATTCACTCGTGCCGATGAGGCTTACCTCGATAAAGACAAACCCATTGACTGCCTGGTATCACCCTCGAGATCATCACTAGATTCCGATTCGCAGCTGTCGCCCTCGGAATCGCTATCATGATGGAGAATATAGCGGTAATGCAAATCCCAGCTTGTAGAGAGATGAGACATGGATGGAGACAAGATTTTGTAGATTTATTCAACGACGAGCAAGCAGATACTTGTACGGTAGAGAAGAAGGGTACCTGTACCATCTTGGTGATTGCTCTCCATCCTCTTCTTCATGTAAGCATGTGTATCGTCATCGTTCACTCAAGATGATGCTGCGAACTGACCTCCATCATCGCCATAGAGAGATCCCATACCCACCTTCTGCAACCACTTTTGCAGGTTCCGTCTCCTACATCTTTGGCTTCCCACTGTTCCTGCTCGTCCCAGCCGCTCCTCGATCTTGCTCAGTAGGCTCGCTGTCCGATGTCTCTGCCTTGAGACTGACAGGATCGCCCAACGCCGAGGGATTTGTTTTCAACTTCTCCTCAGCCTTCTGCTTCAAAGACTTGTCGCTAGACCCATGACTGCCAGCGTCATCTTTAGTAGGCGAGTGGGAGGATGTTTCTGCCTTCAGCGACACAGGATCGCCAATCTGGGAAGGGTTGTTGCCTGACTTGGCCAGTTTGGACAGGCTTTTCTTATGCTTTGGAATTCAGAACACTGTCAATTGCTGGCATTTAGGATATTTTCTGGAAGGATGTGAATGGACTAACCGACGCCATTCTGCCGAACGCTTTCCTGTTCAATCCTCTACTTTCTAGATATACGCTGCTCAATCCGAGATGATACTAAAGCTTGCTGCGAGACGAATGAGAACTTACGCCTATGTATGTTTGAATACAGTTAAGTATAGATTCGAGCATGTGACGGTACCTCCTGTGCATTCATGTGCAAAATAGGCACTGCATAGATGATCAGATGCCGCATGGAGGTGTTAACGTCATTGATGATCGCCTGAGACCGAGGCAATCGTGTTCATTCAGCTTAGCGTCGATTGAATGCAAGATTAGCTGTGGAGGTGCAGCGTATAGAGTGGGGAAGATCGCAACATCGCAAGATCGTGAGAGCAGCGGTCAGACGCTCCTCATACTGACTGCCGAATGTGCTTCATCGCGCCACCTACAGCTACCCGCACATGTCAGTCAAAGCGACATATTTCATTATGTTTGATGCGTGCAATGTTGAGCTGGTGTAATATATGTATACATCTTAAGGCTGAGCAACCTCAATAGTACACATCAGAGGGTGCTTCTGCCACAAGGTATAGACTTTCTGATCAGACCAGTCCTTCGACTCTTCGCAGAGTCGGAAGTCGAAGTGTATCAGAATCGTCGCAAGCAGAAGTCGCATCTCGTGCCAGGCCAAATTCTATACCATCAATTGGTCAGCGTGCACACAGGTAACCGGAAGATTCAGCATTTACAACTTGCCTTTCCCAAACAATTTCTCGGTCCAACGGAGAAAGGCTCTAGTGCATCTAAGTGATCGTCTTCATATTCTTCGTCACCCATCCAACGTTCAGGTCTAAACTCATACGCGCGTTTAAAATTTGACTCGGCTCTGTTAGTTGCCAAATTATGGACCATGAACTTGGTGTTCTCTGGGACAAAGTGCCCTGCAATAGTGACACCGCCAGAGGGTGAAACTCGTTGAAGGCCGATCGGAACTGGTGGATACATTCTTAGTCCCTCGTTGAGCACGGCGTTAAGATACCTGTAACGCTGTAGACCCTCAAAAGTGAGAGACCGAACCTGTGGAGACTTGCTCCGCAGCTGCTCTTGCAGGGTTTGGAGGTATCGTGGATTCGTCAGTAGGTAGTACAGCGTGCCACTCAACGCTGTTACTGTGGTTTCAGTCCCTGCTTATCATGAGCAGCGATGCAATCGAGTAGTGTTCTTGCAGAGCCAGTCCCTCAGGTCCCTTGCTCCTCTTGATAATCGTTGACCACAAATCAGGTCGATCTGGTGTCTTGTTGAGCCGTCGGTCAACACGCTCGGTGGTGAACTCCCAATGTTCCATAGTTTTGCGTTTGATGGCTGGTGTTCTCATGAATATGTATTCCATGAGGCGTTTGTTGGGTTTGCAAAGCATCGAAACACCTCGAATGATTGTCGCAATCTGGATGCTGGCAATGATGGTCTTTACCCAAGGCACGTACTCAGAGTTCTCGAGCATGTGCAGTGGCTCTGCGAATATGAGATCGGCCATTACATCAAAGGTGGTGCAGTTCAGCATCTTCACCATGTCTGTAGGCTCGTCCGCGCCAGCATGGTCTGTGAGGCTATCCTTCAGCTTCCCAGCCCAGTATCTTACCAGTGGCTCTTGCTCCTTCAGAGCTTTATCACTGAAGGAAGACGAGACTATCTTGCGCTGTCAAGCATGTGTCACGTCATCCGCAGTGATAATGCCTGGCACCTTGTTGACAGGTTGACCATAGAAATCCTCATCCTTGTAAGGCCGGACCTCTCCTGCCTTCCTGAAGCCGTGAACGTCCTTCCATACTTGCGCGCTTCCTTGGACAGAGAGTTCGTTTGGGCCGATCCTGACAACCTCGCCATATTGCCGGTGAAGCTCGGGTATTTCAATGTGATCTCGTCCTCGAATGGTGGTCCTAGTTAGTGGAAACCTACTTAGAGCATGCAGTTTCGGGCCCGGAAACTTGCTTAAGGGTCCTCTGTAAGCACTATAGAATGTCAAGATCACCTTTAAGCCAAGATAGAGACTGAGTAGAACAGAAACAATCGTTACCAGTGTAGGACTGGGTGCGAGGTCTTGTATTTTGACACCCATGGTTGACACTTCCCAGATAACCGCCCGGACCTGTATTGCTACTGAGGCTTTATGAATTATAGGTGTATCTCCAAAGCCCTCGAAAACAGGCACGGTCAAGCTCGGTGGATCATAGGTCAGCTCCTGAGAACAAACACTGTCAAGCTCAATGTGTAACCTGACCTATAAGAACAGAGTCGTTATTACAGCTGTATTCAAATGCAGTAGGAATGGATATCATCATCTCCACTGAAACAATCATCGCTATATTGATAGCATTTACACATTCGTTTTCCTCACGAAGGAAAGAGGTTGGCCATCTTGCGCAATATGCTTCAGTGCTCAACTACCCTGCATCTACGACAGCGAATAGACCTTCAAAGCACGTATAGGGCAGCTGACTGCATAGAAACGGACTGAACGCCGGATGTGCTCTTTGTAAAGCTTGCTAATGCGGGGATGAAGATAGAGATAACCCATAGCATGCTTAGCCACACGGCAATAAGCTCTTAAATTCCACCCACTCACTCTTTATATTTCAATTAGGGCATCATCAATTTCTTATGCCCGAGTCTTTGGCGTCCGAGGAAGTTGCAGCAAGTGTACAGCGAGAAATTGATTCGTTCCGCTAGCGACTGTTGCTTGGCGGGGCGTAGAATGGAAAGTGTATATTTATCGAGCGTATGCTGTTTGATCTATTAGCTAGAGTTGTATGTAGAAGGTTACATGTAATAAACTCACATTTGATCGCTGGCTCGTTGAACACTTTGAAAGGGTAGGCCAAGATGGAAATTCCAGCGATGAGAACGGTATTCTCTGTAAGCAAGAAGTCCCCAAGGTCAAGACCTAGGGTAATGTAGTCGTTGCAGACGGTCGACAAACGGACGCGGCTAGCACTGCCTGGCCCAGCGTGTGTTAGGGCATCAACTGCCAAAGCGAATCCGAGCGGGTTGTACAATGTTCCTTCGTGGGTATAGAATGAACCAGCAGCTTGGCCTGAGAGAATGTTAGTAATTGCGCCTCAAGGGAGATCTGTTACGGTGGTTCCTTACCCGTGCAGATGCTCTGTACTTCATTGTTGGTCACACCAACGTTCCTTGCATCTTTCAAGAAGGCAGAAGCACCCGTACCCGATTGCGGTTGGACGATCTCGTCAAAGAAGCCAGAGTATATGTTGGTTGTAGGCACATAAGCAGAATCTCCACCGTTAGATCGAAGGGTAGTGATAAATTGGGAATTGTACCTTTGCTGCAAGAGGGATGGAGGAAGCGGCTCGCCAGGAAGTGAGGCTAGGTCGGCCACAACAGTACCGTGGTAATCAGGAGAAAATGCGATCTGATCGGTGACCTTGGAGCGGGTGGATGGCCAGTACTTGTACGCCCACTGAGCGTCGATGTTGCCCTGAGACCATGCTAAGACAGCGACATTGCGTTTCCCGCTGATGCCGTAAATGTAATTGATGGCATAGGCGACGTATTCGGCGTTGATCTGAGCGTCTCCAAGCAAGTAGCCAGGAATGTTCAACCAAACGGGGTCGCCAATATTGGAACCTTGGAGTAGTGGGATGTAGTTCCCAATGAAAGTGGTATAGCCAGTGTCGCCAGTCCCGGGGACTAGGATCACGGGCTGCACGCCTTTGCCATACTTGAACGTTGGTGGGATGTATATTGCTGCACGTAGCTGTGCCTCGGTCAGACTATATGGCGCGTCTGAAGAACCGGCTTTAGGGTAGACGGTGATTGCTGGAATCCGCAAATTCACATTGATCTCGCTGTTCTGGCCCGTAAGGACTCCATTGACGAAGCCCAGAAGGTCTGCAGGTGTATCGGATGAAAGTCCAGCCTTAGCAATGTTGCCGGCTGTCTCGAAGAGGTTGGCGGGTGTCGGTGTAGCATTGATGATGCTGGACAAGGCAGCGCTGGCAGCAGAAACATCCGCTGGAGTTGCTGTTGGCCGGATGGCTGTGAGGGACGATAGGGCATCTCCATAAGCGTCACGCTTCTCGTGTTCGACAGGCGCTGGGGCTGGCGCTCCGGAAGATATCGAGATGAAGCAGCCAACAATCCCCAAACAGCTCACAATATCCAACATCGTAAGAATGAAGGGAGACAGCGATTGAGATATGAAATGAACGGTAGACTCGAGGTGGGAGGCCGTCCCAGGACACCTATAGGTTTTAGGGACTGCGAATGTGGTTGTTTAAGACGAATCGGACAAAAAATAGTCTACCAACCTACAGTGTTGGAGTTGGTTTCTTCGACTATCTTCATATGTAGGAGACGCCCATAATAGGGCTGGAACGGAACAGGCGTTGCTATTGAAAGTTAGGGACCTAAAGAGTAGTATCGCGTCAATGGCGCACACTTGCCCGCACAGCACTCTTTCTAGAGTAAAGTGAAGGGAGACTTTTGATGCTGTAGCCCAGGATCGAGGTTCTGCCAATGGAGAGGCGTTGCGCTAAGGCTACTATTGTAGCAGTGAAGTTGCCGATCCATACCAATGCGGCAAATCCAAAGCGCGGCCTTATGCAACGTCCCATTTTACTAAAATGATCCTGCGACAAGCGCGCGGCGCCAACTCCGCTGTAGCCAGCCTTAGGTGATGGCGATCGTGATGATGATGATGACGGGAAGGGAGCACGCAATATCGCAAACACACAAGAACACGTTGCAACCTGCGTAGAAGGTTCTGAGGTGCTTTAACCACTGGAGCTTCAAGTCAAGCCCTGCTTGCTACGGTGGAAACATGCAAAACCGCACGTTCCGGCCACGACAAATCGCCACGCAAACCCTCTACTTCAAGGGACGGACGTATCACACTCCATCCAAAGCCTACCTCGGATATCGGCATGTCTCCTTATCCTTGATCAGCGCAGATAAACATACGCGCTAAGATATAAGGGACCCCGTCGCATGGATTTGCCATCTGCGAATGTGTCTGTAGATGCGATTGCTGCGCTTGTATGCCCTATGGACTGCGCCGTCTAAGCTCATGTTAAGCGGCTCCACAAGGTGATAACGTGGAGTAACGATTAGTAGCTGTCTGTCGTTACGTATCCGGACGATTTGGAAGTGAGGTTCTCTAGTGTACTCTGCCACAACCGCCAATTACGGTTCAGCTGAGGTCTCTTGATGGAGCCTCATGTGAATTTCGGGCGCTGCAGAAGAAAGGCCAAGGGATAGTTGTCCGAAGAGCCAATGTCACAGAGACCTTCCATCAGAAGTGCATATGCCTTGGAAAAGCGGCTCCACATTGATCACGAAGCCTCCATCTTCGCAAGAGCCAGTTCTTGATAGCAGTGCGTTCACGCAGAAGTAGTGGAAATCGATTTCTTAATGGGAAGTTTTGGAATACGTCTTTGCGGGAGGGGAGCTCTCTGTCACTACTAACAATGCTCAATGCAACGTACTCCGCTTCTCAGATGCCATACACTCTGCGACTTATGACGATGCACTCTCTTATACTGCCTCATGTCTACCTCATCGCAGATTTCTCCGGGGCTAGCGACGGCTCGAGGCTTGACCGGCTGAACCAGCATCCGGCTATGATGTGTCAGCGATTGCAAATGCTCATCTGGACCGTATGGTCCTAAGAGCTTGCCGTGCCTCTGTTATCGGCAACCATGATACCCCATGAAAACCTCAGCATGAAGGGCATCATGTTCCTCGAACAGACCTCCTCTGCAGCTAAGGCGAGACCTAAGCCTCAACACGTTAACTTGTGGCGATTTCGATTCCCTCCTCTTCTGCAGCCCTCAATATGAAATTCCTGACTTTGGCCTGAGGCGCCAAATCTATCGCCAGCGCACCAGAGCCGTCCCTCTTGTCCGTCTCCGCGCCAGCCTTGAGCAACAACAGCGCAGCATCACCATGGCCCTCCGCGATGGCATGATGCAGAGCCGTGCTCCCATCGATATCCGTAGCATTGATTGGACTCCTGCTCTCGAGCAGCAGTTTGATGATCGGTACATTACCCACAGCCGCGGCTCTATGCAGCGGCAGCTGGCTCCGTCTGTCCTTTACCCTTGCCGAAGCCTTGTGCCCGATAAGTTTCCTCGCAGTGTCCAGGTTCCCCTTTGACGACGCGAAGAACAGCGCTGTCTGTCCGTTGTTCGTCTTCTCGTCCACGTCCGCGCCCTTCGCTAACAGCGCGTCGACCAGCGAATCCGCGTCCTTCAGGCTTGCGGCCATCATCAGCGCCGTCCACCCTGCCCCATCTCGTGCGTCCATGTCGAATCCCTTTCGCTCGGATAGAAGGTCCACAATGTCCAGCCGATTATACGAGGCTGCCCAGTGCAGCGGTAGCCGGTCATCATCATCACGTCGTGTGGCTAGCTTCGGGTCGGCATTCAGCAGCGATTCCACCACCTTAGCTGTAGAGGTAAGTCATTCATGATCTGAACAGGGTGAAACAGATGTAGCATTAGCGCGATTACATACTTTGACCCTCGCGACATGCTGCGTGGATGGCGAAGCTGGAGCGATTGTCTTCGATGTCCATTGTGGAAGTAGAATTTGGTAATGCCTGAGCGTGTTTTGTGGGTAGGATTGCTTCTGCAGCACTGACGCTCGAAAGCCAACTTTATACTAGAGCTTGAGTTTCTGGAGACTTCCCCGCCACGATAAACACTGCTTTAAGTAAGCAAGCGATAAAGGCTCAAAGTCCTATCGATAAAGGCGTGCATGTCTATCATGTGAAAACCTTGAGTATGTGGCTAGATGCACGATGATGGAAAACTTCAGCTCAAAGATATAATTCATCAACGTGCACTCGAAGCTCTCTAGTAATGTTCATTTAAGCTGCCGTAGACCGAGAAATCCTCGCTGCCGTTTCTACTCATGCTCATAGCTTCAACTCGTTCAGAATCGTCTGCGCCATGTTCTTGTATTGCCATGTCCCTCCGTCAACTTTCTTGAACTGGATGCCGTGCAGACTCAATAAAGGAACCTTCACTATGAATATCTCGAATCGCAAGATCATGCTCTGCCCACGATCGTCCTGCACGTGTGTGCTTGTCTCCCCAGCAGGGCGTGCGGTGGATGGTTTTCTCCCGTGATATTGGCGAGATGCCTGAGCGTGCTCCTCATCGCTGCTGTTCTCCACGTCGGTATAACCGGCAGCCTCTCGCGAAGGCTTGTGAGTTGGTTCTTGTTGTTGCTGCGAGTTTCGGAACTCTTCCCTGGCAGATCCCTCGTTGGTGGATGTCCTGTCCATAAATCCCCCAAAAGAAATCTTACGTCGATGACCACTTCCACTTGGTGGGCTAAGTGGTGCCGCTCCCGCTGGGGAAACGTCGTCCACGCCAGCCTTCAACATGTCAATGCTGGGCGCGTGACGGCAGGAAAAGCCACCCTTGATCTCCTTGTACTCTACACCAAGCTGCTTGAGTACACGGATGATGTCTGAGCGGATGACACTCAACGGCCGTGAACTTGTAGTCGAAACCGAGAACAAGCCCTTCAAATACACTGGCTTGATGCCAGTCGGACTCCCGGAAGAATTGTGACCAGTATCAACCTCGTCAGCCAGCTCAGCATCGGTCTCCTCTGGCACGTTGCTTTCCCTTCTTGTCATTTCTCTTCTTGCTCGACGGGCCTGATAGCTCTCCTTTCTTGCGTGTCCCATGCTCTTGGCTCTATTAGTGCCACCGCCGCCAGTTGTCGGCCGTTGAGGCATAGGCTCTACATCACTCGAAGGCTCGGGCCTAGGAGTGTCCATGCTGTGTTTTCTGTCACTACTGGTAGCGGTTGTAATCGGTGGTCTCATTGATGATCCTTCGCTAACGCCTCTTCGTGACAATCGTCGACGGATGTCAGAGCTGTTCACACTGACGCTACGACCGAGGCCATGGTTCCTACTAGGCTTGCTCTCACCTCCGGAGCTTGCCCCAGCACCTTCACTTCCGATAGGTGGGGGGGTAAGGCGGTCCTGCTGTTGGCTGTCCGGTCGCAATCCAGTAGTTGATGAATCACGAGGTCGGCGCATGCTGAACGACTTCCGTGGGGTCCCCTTCTCAGCATCGCTCTGGGGCGCGTAGACTGCTAGACTCGGAGGCGGATGGGATTTGTCGGAACGTCCTCGGTCGCTTTCTGAGGTTCCTTTATGTTTCCTAGTGCTGAATCTCCTCAACAATCCAGCAGCCGTGCTCTCCTTACGTTGAGAGGCATTCGTCTGTGCCTGCTCGGGCGGTAACACGATCGAAGGCTGGTTTGAATTCGGCATGTTCTTCATCCCCAAACCTCGCCTTGCTTCAGCAGCATCGTCCTCTCCATGAGTCCTAGCTCTCGGCCGTGTCCGCCCTCCAGTTGGATCTTCACCGGCGGATTCGGGGGTGTATGCATTTGTGTAGGCGGACTGTGGTGCAGTTGGCATCTCGGGAAGCTGAAGTGGCCTCTCGTTTGGTGATGTCGGTATTGCTAGCGCACCTGGGTTTGCCTCTCTGGCTTCGCGCTCGATCTTCTCTCTTGCCAGATAGTAGATCGATAGAAGTGGTGAGAAGGCGTTGATAGGGTCAAGCCCTATTTGCAGCGCTTCGCTGCTTGGTGTATTCAAGGTGTCTCTACTGGTGGTTGAGTTGCGGCGTTTGTAGAAGTCAAAGACGCCACGCTTCTTCTCGAACTCGGGCGTCTGGTGGTTTGCGACAGCCCTCTTCTCAGCCAGGCGTACCGCTCTCTGGTATTCCTCTGACTCAACGATCTTGGTGAGTTGCTGGCTGATAATTTCGGCCGGGCCGAAATCGAATCCGGTCATCTTCTCAACCACCTTCTCGTCCAGCGGTAGAGTGATCGGACGTCTGCTTGGCAGGTAGTTGTCAGGGGTGCCCGAGAAACCCTTCGTCATCCAAGGATGGGACATGACATCAGATATGGTAGCTCGTTGGCTTGGGTCGGTGGTGAGCATACGCGATATCAGGCTCTTGCACTCTGGGCTGAGCCAGGGGGGGTACTCGACATATCCTTTCTTGATCTTGGCATGCAGTTGCGGCATGCTCTGATCGTCGAATGGCACCTTGCCACAAACGAGCACATACAACACGATGCCAAAGCTCCAAACATCCACCTCGGGTCCAGTATACTGCTTGGCTTGTAGCAGCTCTGGAGCAGCGAAGTAGAGACTGCCGCAGAAGGTCTTGAGCAAGCTTCTTGGCGAGAACAGATTGCTCAAGCCAAAGTCAATGATCTTGATGTCGCCTGTCTTACTGATGAGGATGTTTTCGATCTTCAAATCTCTATGAACAATGCTGTTGCGATGGCAATAGTCCAGAGCGCTTGCAATCTGGCGCCCAAACTTCCGCGCCTGCTTCTCTTTGAGCCGTCCATGCGAGATGATATAATCCAACATCTGACCACCGTTGACGTATTCGAACAGCATATACCAGTGGTAGTTGGTTCGGACAACATCGCGCATCCCACAGATGTAGGGGTGGTCGACAAGCGTGACGATAGCAGCTTCTCGAGCTGTACGTACCTCTTTGCTGTGGTCGGCGCGTTCTCGTTCGGCAGGTGTGCGATGTTCGTTTTCATTCGATAGTCGAGGTACGATCTTCACAGCGACCTAAAGATTGTGTCAGCTACTGCGTTGGCGTGAGTCCAAAGATGCTGGAAAGTATACATACCTGCTCCCCAGTCTCTTTGTTCCTGGCTAGCTTGACCTTGCCCATGCTGCCAGCACCGATTGTCTTGCCAAGCTCCCAACATCCAGTCTGCGCATCAACCGTCGTCCTCCTCCTAAGATTTGTTGGCTGTCTTGGTTGCGCAGGGGCGTCCATACTTCCATTTGCCTGCGACGGTGGCGCAGGCGCTGCTTCGTTATATCTGGAGCTCGATCTCGCATGCGTATCTGCAGTCCTGCTCACAGTTGATGGAGGAGGAGGTGGGAGGGGTGGCTGCTGTTGAGCGTAATCGCGCGATTCGCTCTTCCTTGAGCTTCGCGGGCGATCCAGGCTGCTCTGCTCGTAGTCGTGTCGCTGGACGTTGGAGAGAGCTTGATTGGGCTGTCTGGAGTGGGAGGACTGGGGTGAGGAAACCGAGCGACGTGGAGAGCTTGGGGCAGAGGTTCGATGTGATCCACTGCCTGGGCGGTAATTGTTGGCAGTATCACCGTTCAGCGGAGGTGGCTGACGGCGTGTCGAATGGCTGCGTGGCAATGAGGGCGACTGCGCAGCGGCCGACATGATCGCAGCGTAAAGCACGAACACGAGGGGTGCGTGTGTCAAGGGAGCACGGCAACGCGCAAGACGGCGAACCTGCAGGTCTCTGGGCGTGGAGGTTGGCTCGCGGTTTGACGTGGGAGGCTGGTGGGAGCTCCACCTCTGACTATCACCGGTGACTCGTTCTCAGACCGTAGGCACAGTGGATGGGGATGGAGTAGCTGAGGCCTATGCAGCTACGGACGGGGGCTGCTTGGATTGGGACAATGAAACGCTTCGTGCCAGATATTTCCCGCGCGTTTCACCGCCACCTAGGGTCCTGTTGCTGTCGCCGTTCACGTTGGTAGCAGTGCCCGATCAGTCATGAGTTTCACCTCTGGCGGTGCGCAATCGTATTCCGTATCCTAAGCTTTGACGTGGCACGCTCTGATGGCGCAGCTGCGTAGGCCGGAGCCTCAGCAAGTGTGGTTGTCGTTGGTGTTGGTGTGACCAAGAGGGAGGTGAAGAAAGTGACGCGAAGGGGGAGGTGATGCAGTAGAACCGTGGCAGGCAACAGCTGGGCCGAACAGGTGCAGAAGGCGTGTTTCACTCCCAGAAGCAGCAGGACAAGGGTCCCTTAACATGCCCACCCTGTACTAGAAACGCGAAGGATCTATCATTGCTGTTCGGCAGAAGGGGACAGAGCGGCAGACAGTGTGTTACATGGAATCCGGCGAAGATAGCGGGAGCAGACACGATGGCGGAGAGGCAGAGGAGGAAGATGAAGAAGGAGAGGAAGAAGAAATTATCATCAACGAACACCGTCCACCTAAGGCCAGGCAGTCAGCCCATTCGCATCGGCATCGTATGCGTGAGTTGGATGGCAGGCTCAAGCCAGGTACACCTTGGCTGCTGTTATTAGCATTTCACCTACCTCCTACTAGTACTGTGCTGGGTAGAGTCTCCTGTGCTTGGTGCTTGTGGCTGGAGATTCAAGGGTTGCCAGACGCGATCTGTCGTATCTGGCTAGTCTGTCCGGCTCCTCTTCGCTTATCTCGGCTAGCGGTTCGTCCCTTGCTGTTGCCTTGCTGCCTGGCCGAGTGTATGGCCTCAGGCCTTGTTGTTCGTCGCAGGTGGTGATTTGCGGTGAATATCTGCCTGGGTGTCCAGGTGAGCTGCTCTGCACACAGCCTATGATCGTGAGGGTCGACGAGGTCGCCACGACCGACACAACGCATCCTGAAGCGCTCTAAGCCACCGCCATCAACCGATGGGTAAGTCACCCTGTCCTGTCTCATGAGCAATCGGTCTCAAGGAAATACTGTCGTCTCCAACAGATACTGAGTGACCATGTCTTTGAAGAAGCGATCCTACACGTCTTACACCGATGACAACGACGGCACACCTCCATCCCATGCACCGTTCGCTCTGCTCGGCACGCCACTGCCCGCTTACGACCCGGCGGTTCGCGACGATGGTAGTTACGTTCCGGTCTGGAAGCAAGAGGTGACGGACGAACATGGGCGCAAGAGATTGCATGGCGCATTCACCGGAGGATGGAGTGCTGGCTATTTCAACAGTGTAGGCAGCAAGGAAGGATGGACTCCAAGCTCCTTCGTGTCTTCTCGCAGCAACCGAGCCAATGCGCCGAACGACGGCGCGCCCAATCAGCAGCAGAAACCAGAGGATTTCATGGATGAAGAGGATCTCGCTCTCCAGGCAGAGTCGCAGAAGCTGGAGACTGTGGGTACATTTGCAGGGCTGGGAGACGCTGCCCCTCTGCGTTCGAAAGGAATGTTCAGCGACATTTTCAGGTCTACCCAAGAAACTATGGGGTTGAGATTGCTCCAGAAGATGGGCTGGCGTCAAGGGCAAGGCATTGGGCCCAAGATCAGACGGAGAGCTCAAGGTGACAAGACGGGCGAGACACACCTCTTCGCGCCTGACAATACTGAGATTGTCGACTTTGTCCGCAAGACTGACAGGCGTGGCGTGGGGTTCGGCAGCGAGGACAGGCCAGAGATGGACAACGATGGAGGTGACGATGCGGATAGTGATGCCGACGCCAGCATTCTCAAGCGCAACCGTTCGAAAGTTGCTGTGAAACCGGGAAAGCTGAAGAAGAAGGCGGGCATTGGTATGGGGGTTCTGAATGACACTGGTTCTGATGATGACGACTCGCTTGAGATCGGGCCTTCGTTGTCATACAGTCGTGTGATCGGTGGTGACAAGAAGAGGAAAAAAAGAAATGCGAGTTCTGACCCTGCTGCTGAGCAAAGCACGGTGCCTGCCAAAGTAAGTGCACGGAGAGGCCTTGATCGCACGATTTCTCTAGCATCATCAAACGTACAACGGTGTCACGACGGTCGCTTACCGCTGCCTGGATTCATACTGTCATTCAACCTACTGCAAATCTCGCAAGCCGTCGACTATCCTCCGCCTTCAATCCCCAACGATTGGAAGTCAACGAAGCAGCTCCAAGACAAGGATCGTAGTCAAGAACCTTTTCAGAGCACCTCCGATGCAGCCAAGGTTTCGACTCTCAACGCGAAGAGCAGGGCTGCTATGCTTGGGGAGCAGGAATTGCCTGGCAAATCCATCTTCGACTTCATATCTCCCGCTGTCCGAGACAAGATTGCGAATGCTACTGGAAACAAGCACCTTCCACAAGGACGAGGCGAGAGCGCGCCAGAGAATGCTCAGGTCAACGTGGAGGGTGACCGACGGACTCTGTGGGACCTCATTCCGCCACTAACTAAGGACACTGCTATGGCCGCTCTTCACAGGGTAAGGACGGGATTCCGGCCTTATGAAGACGAATACAAACGCGAACGGTACCGTTATTTTCTAGAGCTGAGAGCAGGCATAAAGCATCAAATTCCTGAGCGGCCGAGAGGTTTGAGCTTGGATGAGTGGAGCCATGAACTCAGGGAGTTCGCCCAGGCAGCCGCTGTTTTCAAGCCAATGTCTGGCCTCATGGCATTACGATTCACCACCTCAAAAGGAGGCAGTGAGATGGATGAAAGCGCTGTCAATACGAATGATGTTGAGGAAGATCCTGCCGAAAAGGCTGCCAAATTGGGAATGTTTGGCGCGATGACGCGGCAAACACAGAGTTTCTATCCTACGAGACTGCTATGTAAACGTTTTGGTGTCCCTCCACCTGCAAATGCAGTATCTGGCCCGCCGGATGAAACTTCTACTGGCAGAAAGGGTGTTCGTGGGCTGCTGGGTGACGCGAGTAGCGCAGACATCCTGGGGCAGGACAGTATTGATCGCATCCTACGTGATAGCTCCTCACATGCTCCACTGGCAGACACCTCAGCATACCAGAGGAACGATGTGCGCGACATGAGTTCACCAGCGGCTGATGTCGATGTCGAAATAAATGAGGCACTCGAAGCAAATAGAGCTGATGATAGTGTTCTCAGGGCTGTCTTTGGTGATGGTGAAGGAGAAGACGACGGTAGGCAGCAGACCATCAAACCGAATCGCATCTAAGTAGCTTCTAGTCCAACTATGTGTCATCCTTCAATTGTGTACATGGATCTGTGAAGCTCTATGTAGAGCGTATCTCGTTAAGCAATCTCGCGCTCTTCATTCCCATGCCGTTCATTCTGAAGCCGTAGCTCTTGAATGACGTTCTATTCCAGTAATCAGCAGTCCGAGTCGGTGGGTCGTCGCATGTGAAATGGCCATCATACCGCAAGCGCTTCAGGTTTCACGCCATTCTCGATGAGTGACACGCAGTAGATCAATGTCTGTCTATCCAATCCTGTGTTCTGAAGAAATCGTTGAGTTAAACGCGACTACAGAAACAATCGTACGATGGGGACCTTACCAGAAGCGTCGAGATCTCATCAAGGATATCGATTGTATCGCGCGCAGCACGGCGCTTCGAATCATTTGCTGCTGCTGCCGGCATTTTCGTCTTCTATCATATCTGTGTTCTAAGTTGGTCCTTGAAACCAGCATTTGTTCCGCCGATGCCAACAGCCCCAAATCATTGCGACAAAAAGTGTGGAGCCGCGCGTTAACGCTTAGCAGCGGCCAGCTCAGAAGCTTTGCGGGAGCTTATATTCTTAGTCCGTTCTAATGGTGTCAAGATTTCCAATCAGGTACTTCCAATCCAGTAAAATTACTGTGGTCAATTTTATAGTTTCCGATAATTGAATATTTATCAGGTAGGTTGGTGGTTTGAATCATATTCTCTATTATGTATCATACAGAGGAATCACTAGTCTATTCTGTGAGAAGAGGTCCACTAGAAGCTTATGTACTTCTAGACTAGTGTTGCAGAATAACATACAGCAGTTCAGTCTACAAGTAGGTCATTGGAAGGAATCTTGAGTCAAATAGCTAAATAGTCCTCCTCCGCTAGACGCTTGAGTTAGATCGTATTGAAGCAGTTGCAACGTAAAATAACGTAGTACGGCTCCCTTGACAGGGGACCATCTTATCCAGTTCGTTCATCCAAGCTCCTGTCACTCCAAAATCTAGACTGCCTGCCTCTTCTTCTTGTCCGCTTCCTTTCTCCATGTTTTAGCAAACCTCCATTGTATGGCCACCCCCAGCAAAGCGACAATTTGAACAATGACGCAGATTGTAAATGCCAGCCCAACTCCAACGTTGTTAACCATAGGCATCACGAAGCTTGTGCCACCGGCGGCAAACAGGCACCTGGCAAGGTTGAGGCTTGCACTCGCGGCAGCGCTCCGGTCAGAGAAGACATCGACTAGGTAGGTCATGACCACAGATTGCGTGGAAACGGCAGTCCACCCTGTAATGAAAGTAGATACGATAGGGATTGCAATATGGACATCGTGAGGGTAGTGTATCGTCCAACCGAAGAGAAGTATGGACAAGCATTGAATGAGAGAGAAGAAAGGCACAAGTCGAAGCCGGGCCTTTTCGAGCGGGAAGTCGTCTTCGAGGTCGGTTACGGATTGCCGAGGGTCGCTGCCCGTTTCGACACCGCCTTGAGCCATATGGTGAGTTTTGACGCGCTTGTAGTCAATATCAAGAATTTTGCCGGTCACAAGCGTACCCACCATGGAACCTACTCCATTGGCAATGAACGTCAAACCTATTTGGGTTTCGCTTAGGCCGTAGCGATCCTCGAATAAAGAAGACATGGCGGTGATACTCATTTGCCAGACAGCGTAGTAAATGGCAAGGAATATGCTGATCGGAGCGGCTTGTTTGCTGAAGAGGATGCGGAGAGGGCCAGTAATGTCAATGGTTTTCCTTTCCGCGAGCTGTGATCGAGTTGCCTCCGAATCCCATGTGACGTGAGTGGTCTTCTGATAAATGATCAAAGGATACCTAGCGATTGGATTCGACGGCGTCAAACCCCCAGTTCCAACAAGCGATCTCAGAGTTTCGGGAAGGAGAAGCACAAGTAGGAACAAAAAGACGCCGCTGTAGATTGTCAAGAACCAAAAGATTGCTCTCCACCCTAATGACCCAGCTAGAGCACCTCCAATGATTGGACCGA
Organism: Polychaeton citri CBS 116435; assembly: GCA_010093785.1. Lineage (NCBI taxonomy): Eukaryota > Fungi > Ascomycota > Dothideomycetes > Capnodiales > Capnodiaceae > Polychaeton > Polychaeton citri. Next base: position 83,473 of record MU003837.1, read on the forward strand.
CAGCGACAGGTACAAGTAAACCTGCCTGGAAAACACCCATGTAACCTCCGCGGTCAGCGCGAGTCGTAATATCCCCAATTACGCCAGACCCGATTGCGATAGTGCTCGCACTGCCGGTACTTTGCAAACACCTCAATACTATCAAGGTTGCATAGTTCTTCGTCTTTGCTAGGCCAATGCATGCCCCAAGGAACACGATAAAGGTACAGCAGTAGGCGACCCGGCGTCCTTTCGCATCAGATATGGGACCCCAAAGGCTAGGCGCTATGCCCTGGAAGATAAGATACGACGTTACTGTGAGATTAACGAGCTCGACAGAGACGTTCAAGTCGTGAGCAATGGTGGGCAGCGCGGGAAAATATATATTCGAGGCGAAGCCAGAGACTAGAACAGCGTCAGTTGGTAGATAATTGTGGAGTCATAGAATTTGGAGACTCACAAGTCGCGGCGGTCGAAATAATGAGGACGATCAAGGCCTTTTGTTGTTTATCAAAGATGCTATAAGGCTCTTCCTGAACCGGGGTTGTGACTTGTGGAGATGGTGGCAAGGTGCTTGGAACATTGGCACAAGTTTGTCTATGTTGATCTTTAGCTGCCATCATTTGTGTCTGCTGTCATCGAGCATCTAGAATTGAGTTGCTGAAAATGTGATCGGAAAAGTAAAGACTCGTAGACTTGCTGAACTTGTCTTATTAAACCTTTGATTCTCCGGAAATCGACGCTGTAGCGGAACTGACAGCTCAACTCCGAAGCCTCCACCAATCACGGCTCGCTTGATCCACACCTTTCCGACGGACTTCAGGACTTGAGATTGTGGAAGAGCATTAAGGGAGCTGCAATGTAAAATTACCATGCCGTAATAAAAGCTTGCACTTCTTCTCAAGAACATGAGAACATTTCCAGTCAATTATTTCAACCATCAATTTGAATAGATTGCTCAAAAAATGGATCATACTGACGAAATTACCAAAGCTACCTCCATTTTTGGTGAGAACTATGCTGTCCTCAACCTAGACTGGATGACAATTCTTATAGATGCGGTAAAGGAGACGCCAAATGGAAGCGCATTCGTGTCGAGGTGCCACCGTTGGAATGAGGCGGTTCACAACAAGAACCCACGACCTCTCACTATTTTCACACGCCTTGCCTTCGTTGGAAACGAGCCAGAGTTGGCAAAAGGCGCACCATTCACCAAATTGATCGAGTCATTCGGTTCTTTCGCGATTGATGCTCCTCAATCTCAAGTATCTTCCAATTTCACGGTCGATGAGAAAGATATCGTTCTCGAGAAGACAAGATACTATGCTGGCGCAGGAAATAGACTAGAACAAATTCTGAGGGCACAAAATATTGATACCATCATTATTGTACGTCATAAAACCTCCTTCAATGAGCAGAACTGACTATCGCAGTCCGGTTTAACGTTGTCTGGGGCAGTGTTGAGCACAATTTATCGCCTTTTTGACCTGGACTTTCATATTTTTGTCATTTCGGATAACATACTGGAGTTGTCGCCGGAACAAGACCAAGAGCCGTGCAAAAGGATGTTGGACACTGTCCTGTCAAAAATGGGATACACAATAATTTCCATCGAAGAGGCTTTAAGTGCTCTGAATGGATCTTGATTGGTTTAGTTGTTCTCATCACCTTTTCCAGCATCTCTGGCCAATGCTGTGACAATAGTGCCATGCTCAACATATGGATGTGTCTAACGGATGCTGGGGTTGATAGATCCCGTGCGTACAACACGTCACTCCGTAAATCATCATACCAAATTCATCGACATGTTCAAGCCATCGATCCGTCCTGTCACGTCTTGCAACGAGACTTGGTTCATCTGGGCCCGCAGGAGTCGGCCAAAGATCGTCAATATGAACACCTCCTTCAACCCAATCTGCTACATGAATGTTGTACGCCTTCTCCCACTCGTGACGTGTTGGTGCCGTCCACAGAGACTTTGGTGCTGGAGCAGGGAGCCCTTGCAGTTCGGTGCCGAGAAATGTTGGGAGACCATCTTGAGCGGAAAGCATGCTGTCGAAAAGGTACATGGCGAAAAGAGTGCGACGCTTCGCCTCGGCGACGATCCAGGCTTCCCATCTTGGTCGGGTTTGGTGGGGTTCGGCCGCGCACACAAGCCCTCGCCTGCTGCTTGAACATGCAAGATGCTGGAGGTTAATCATTGCCTGACCGAGAATTGGATTTGGACCATGGCTGCTTCGAAAGAATATAACCATTGAGTAGATCAGATATGCCTGAAACGCAGCAAGCAGTTCCAAATCGTCAAATGTCTTGTGTCTTTCGTAAAGGCTGCTCATCTCTCTTTGTAAAACTTCCATGGTGATAGATTCGCTACCGGGCAAAGGCCTCTCGCATATTCGGACTAAACTCAGACAAGCAGAAAGCGGCGCCATGATGGATATGATTTTGACCTGAGCTAAATGTACGAACGGTGGAACACCACGACCTCGCACCGTGACACCTGTATACGACTTGAGGACGCTGTAGATGAAAGCCGAGACGTTGGCTGGATAGTGCTTGACTATCTGCCCTGGAATAGGGACATAGGAATTTAACCAGCGATTCCTGATATCGTTGGGATTGATGGAGCAAACAAGCTCCAGATGTGAGAAATCAAGCGTGTCATCCCTACCAGACTTCTGGTCTGCTAACTCCGCCTCTGATATCCGAATGGCAGGATCTCCAGTTGGGACGGCGGAGGAGGTCGAGCTGCCGTGGTTGGCAGATTGTCCAACCTCAGAAAGCCAGCCGGGTAGCTCATGCTCCGGGCTTGGGAGTGAACTTTCAGGCGCAAGTGGGAAGTTCGATGTGGAAAGTAAGCTGTTCACCCTCGCTTCACTATGATCGCCGCTGTCATGAGGAGAGTCATGAGAGAGTGGGTCTTTTGTATAAGTGCAAGACAAGCGTCGCAAGGCACATCGGGAGCATTTCCCAGCTTTGCGATCACACTTTGCCTTCGCAGTCGAGCATGACTGACAAGCCTTTCGCCGAGAAGTAGCGTATCTTCCGGTTTTCATGATAACAGAAGGATATCGTCGCTGATACTCTATCGAATTTTCAAAATATTCCCATCCTAGGTTGAAAATGTTGGGATATGAAAAACATCATAATCCTGGCTTCCGTGACGAGATGCGTCTTAGAGAGAACCAGTGATCTGAAACTCAATTCATCAGGACTCGGCAAACCTTCCGTGTACTCGAGATGGAGAAAGGTATGGCGGACAGGAGAGCCGGAGCATTGAAAGCCTACACAAGTTTTCTTGACAAGGTTTCAGAATGGAAGTTATCAGATTGTACCCAACTCTGAGATCGAAATCATGGTCCTAAGTGTCAAATTGGGATGACTAAGATCTCAGTTCATGTCTTAGGTACGTGATAGTGCCTAAGGCATCTACCGCATGGCAAGTCACGCTCCCCACAGGCTGGTAGCCTGTGTACAGGGCAGGCTGTGAGATGTTGTAGCCGATTCTAGATTACATTAGCAGAGGTCGCCCTCACCGATTTTACTTAGCGAGCATCGTACTACATTAGAGGTAGGCGGGTTAGATCTGAAGGACGAGGGCAAACAATGAATGTATTACTCAATGCCAATGCCCAATTTGCTGGACATATTTGATTCGAGAATGTGAGAACCTTCACTATATACTATGGCATGGAGGAGATTTGTGAGACCACTTAGGTTGTATAAGATTCGGTCAAACAAATTTTGAGAGCAATTGCCGCAACGAAAGACTGCTGTATCATTCATCAGTCCCATCACGCAACATCTCTAGCTCATGACGTAATACGATAGCTACATATTCCAGGTTCTCATCAGAAACTACGTTCTCTTTTCGTCCAAAATACTTTGCACTCCCATCATCCAAGTCCGTACTGGTCGCCGCATACACAGAGAATGACGGCTGGCACGCTTTACACTTTCTCAGGCAGCGGAAACAGCTACAAAATCCGACTGCTAAAGGGACTGCTCAGTATCAGCTTGAAAAATGAAGAGATTGACTTCATCGCTGATCAATAACAATCCCTCTGTTCCTGCGTCTACTCACAAGCGTTTCGATGAATTGCTGCAATAGAGCAGATATTACCCACTTCATTAATGCAAGTTCTCGAACAGGCACTTATTGTTCGGCAGGGAATGTGACTGGAGCTTCTAAATGCGTAAGCATAGCTTGGTGTAGTACTTCCAGTTGCTTAAATATGTTGTGCAATAAGACTTCTCGAAAGTTGGGTATTCTCTCCTTGTGTCTGGCTTGTATACTCGTAGCTTGGTACACTATTAGAGATTTGCCACATTTCAGACTACGATGCTTAAAGAATATGTCTCGACAGAAAAGGAGTGATTTGGAAGCATCTAGAAAGCTCACATTCACAAAGGCACATTCCAAACGAATCCAACTTCGGTCAGACGTCGCCGTGAGGCCTTCGACAGAGATCGCAATAAGGTGTCCCACGGAAATTATACCCACGGATACAGTTACGCCCAGGCAAATTGGAAAACTATTGGGGATTTCTGTTTTCATCTCAGTATGGAGGTTACTAGACTGCTGCATAAAGTGGTAGACAAAGAGGTAGCAGGTGCAGACGGTCTGTAAAGCTCTAACCTTTGCATTTGCAATCCCGAAGAATGAAGAGCCGAGCGAAGCAATGAGAAGGAACCATCCCTGTGAGAATTCATAACCTGTGTAGTACTCAATTTGATTGAGAGTCGGCAAAAACAATTGCGTATCAGCTCCAAGATTTGAGAAGGTCAAACTGAAGGTGGAAGTCCAGCACGCCGCGCTTCCAACGGTCAAGTCATGCTTCTCGCACGAGACTTTGACGTGTGAAGTAGGTCTTCGCTTGCGTTCGCAATTACATGTTTTAAGTAAGGGACAAGGGCAGTGCAACGTGTTCGTTCTATCAACGTCGCTCAAGTCAATGCTCTGATTGTACTCCGTTGATGGCTTGCGATAGTTTGCCGAAAGTCAGTTGACCGAACAGGATGTTGATAAGGCATAAGGAAGTAACCTTTCAGAACAGGCTATCAGGACGCAGTGCCCAAGAAAAGATCTTGCTCCAAGCAGAGATCAAAGAATTGTATTCGATACCATGGGTTGAAACTATGGTAGCTCTGAGTAAGCAAGATTTAAATACTCGACCGTTCAACAGAATTGGCGTAATATATCAAGCAGTCGAATGGTGGTCTGAGCGGCGACAAGTGCGAACAGCAAACAGACAGTTCTGTGGGCGACAGCGTAGCTGCAACTTATCATGGGCTCACCTTTACTTTGGGGGTTGTCAGAACGTTTGTGCTCCATTGACGACCGGCCCTCACCTGAAGGGCGCAACATCGAGCCTCATTAGGTAAGCGATTACACTTCGCATCACCTGACCTCGCAGTCAGCGATGAATCGGGTTTGTATATTTAGAAAACTTGCAAACGCTGTTGGAGTAAAGTCCCCTCGCGTGAATACACAACACGGATCGACCTGTACCTGTCGTCGTGTAACGCGCGTAGGCGCAAGTACTTGCGACGGGTAACGCACGTAACCGAACGCCACGTGTAGTAGCGTCATTCAGTTCTCCAGAAATTCTTCACAGTAATCGTTTCCGTACGTCCATTGCATGGCGTTCTAAACTGCTGCAACTCCTTTGAGGGAGCGCGAAAGCATACAATCACCTCGTCAGTATCGGAGATCGTTTTAGTTGTACGTGCGTACGTCAAAGGCCTCTGCATAGTAATCTACGACGAATGCGTTACTGTAATCTCACGGCCGTTCGGTCGTAGGGTACTGGTCTGGACAAGGAGGATCAAGCCAATATGCGAGGTTACCAAGAAGCAATTTAGCCTCCGCCTAATGTCGTCAGAGGATGCTTGGTTATTAACCGCGCTCATGCAAGGCTGAGTTGCAGGTTGCAGCGCACCACATGAAGACGCAGTGCGAACACTCTACTTCATATAAGAAGACGACTGGCATGCGCTGATTAGCAGATTCATCACATCTGTATCTACATCCACCATGAAGATTTCTACTCTACTCGGCCTTGTCGGCCTCAACTCCTTGTCTTTGGCTCACTGTCACCAAGATCCATTGCCTTTCAATGTCACCTATCTCTTCACCGCTCGCCTCGCTCTTGGAGCCCCTGCAAAGCCGATTCCAGTTCCAGGTGGTGTTCGTGTCGCTGAACCCATTCTCAACGGCACAGTGTCTGGTCCAGCCATCAACGCCACCATCTACCCAGGTCTAGCTCTGCCCACGATTATCAACAATCAGACACTACAACTCCCAGTGATCGAGCTGTACGGCGTGACGGACGATGGTGTATCATTCCATCTGCATGAAACGGGTGTGGGGTCGCCAAGTGAACAGATGACGAGAATTGTAAGCTGTAGAGTCAGAATAATACGTCGGAAGGTTGCTAACTTATGTCGTCGACAGGAACTCGAGATCGGAGGCGGATCCAAATACGCAACACTACGAAATGGGTTTATCCTGGCGACCATCAATCCCTCGGAAGATCGCACGTTGGTGATTGCGAAGGGCTACCTGGTCGAAAATGTAGGGTAGGGTTGAATCGTAAAAGCTTGGGGGAAATGTTAATCTGAGGTTGCACTTCTTGAGCACTGGCAATTCTTCGGTATCAGGCACCTGAAGATTCGAATACTCTCGAGTAACTTCTGAGTAAGTGGACTTGAGCAGATCTTTCTAAACGTAGTGGGCTTCCCATTCCAAACCTTCATCTTTCTACACCTGTACTTCAAGTGCAGAACCTATCCAAACCTAAGCTTCTCCTAGAAGGATTGTCCCAATGTTTCGCATGTGATGTGTTCTCAGTGCACTGGTTGACGACCTGTCTTCAATGCGCAGCCATTCATAGAGCGTACGTGCCTTACTGTTCTGCAGATCATCCTCGAGATCGCAACTCAATCGTGAAGATACCAGTGATACATTACGGTACTGAATTGGCGTGACATGTGATTTCTACATGAGTTTCAACCCAACTAAAGTTAATTGTCGCCAACTAAACGACGTTTGGGAACTTGAAGGAAGTCCAAGCTAGGTTCGAAGCTAGGCTGTTGCTGTTTGCCTTTGCTTGATATCAAATTGAGTCCAGATAGATGATCGTATGTTGGCTTCTGGTCAAACTGCCCCGTTGAGTACGATACCTGACGCCGATGGATATAGATGTCCACTGCATCTAAACATTGATTACAGATGCAGCGCCTAACTCGGCATACTGTGACAATTGAACGTAATTGCTCTTGAAGTTGCCTACTCTCTAGGATGTTAAATGTTGTATTTGACCTGGAGATTTGCAATGTTCTAGTCGTCCTTTCGCTTTGAGTAATGAGCAAATGCTTGTCAAACTCTAAATTTAGATCTGCTGAAACGTCTCTTCTTGTTCTGGAACAAGATACTGTTTGCTATCTTTATTATGCTCACTTGAGCCTTGATCTGGCTCGTTGATACACGTTTTTAAAGCGATTAGCTGATCAAAGGCGTTAGAACTCGTGTGAATTTCTATAGAGAATCTTGTAATAATGTTCGACTTGCGAGGGTTGAATGAGTTGTCAGCAGATCTGTGGTAATAGCAAAACTTCTAAAAAACCGAAGATTATAGGGAGCACCAGACTTATTAGCTTTTGAGACTTCAACAGATTTAGAACGAGCATTCAAAGTCAGGACTCAATTCCCTCTAAATCAGACAACAATGTGTTTCTGGTGCTCAGCTTGAATTTAGCTATTTGAGATAACAGTCTAGATTCAAGGACGACAAGAGTGCTGTTACAAACACTGCGGTCGCGGCAAGATCCAGTCCTAAGCTTACATACGTCTAGGTCGTCACTCTCTTGTCTAGCAACTTTTCAAAGTAGTGGTGGCCAATCAGGCGAGCATAATGTGGTCTTGATGTTGAGAGCGAGTGTATTGGACGACATTAAGAATAGACGATGGCGTTTCGTTGGCTTATACTACATTTGTGGTCTCTGCTGCCAGATGATCTTGCAGTTTGGTAGGAGGCTGATATCATTATCATCAAAATCCTGACTTATAGCGAGTACCACAAGAACACATTGATACTATTTGATGATTATGGCAAGGAGTCTATGAAGACTAGCATCATAGATGGGAATCTACTAAGAGCCAATAGGAAGAAAACTCAGATCTCTATACATGGGAGGCATCAAAAGTACAGCACAGTACAAAGAGTAGCTGATGCTTGCTTTCGTGAACATCAGCTGGTACTCTACTGGTCTGAACATCCGTTCGGAAACGTTGCCACCGGCGACGATGGCACAGTGTTGGCAATCTCTATCGATGGTACTCAACGAAACGGTACTTTAGTTGCCGATGCAATAGATGCGCGTCTTGTTGTTCGACAGCGATCCTTCGAGTCCACGGTGGGAACGAGCGAGCCTCTTCCGTCTGTATTTAGCAACGTAGATGTTTGCTACTTGATGCTTGAACCGCACTGTTTGTTCGAGGATATAGACTGATTGCTGGTATGGTAGTGCATTATGGCTGTCTTGCCCTGATGTCAGTTCTGTAGGTGCAGAATCACACACGATCAACAAGATGGTGCTTTCAGATCGCCTTAGATTAGAAGACACAAAGGGTAACAATTTGACAAATGGGTATAACCACCGTCCAGCTAAGACAAAGCCTTCGAGCTACAAGGAGTAGATGAATGTCATGCCACAACTTTGAAATCTGTGCCTAGACACAGGCATAAGGATCTACCTGGCTGATTAGAACGGCGGTCTTGTCTATCTCAAAAGGCATCGAGACCACCTGCAATGATCTGAGTCACTGGGCACATCTGAGATGGGATAGATGTAGTGGACGTACAGCCTTCCCAAGTGACAATACGCAGGCATGAACAAGCAATTGGTAATGCGGTTAGTAGCTTCGATCTAGAAAGTCACCTCTTGGCTAAGTAGTCAGCAAGATGCGGGTTAGGCTTACAGTGACGAGGCCTTTAGGAGAGGTGCTGTTTATGTATGCTTGAGTGAGGACGGCTCATGGTGCTAGACGACAGTGAGTCTCGAGATGGTGCTCTACTAGGACAGGGTTTGCGAGAATTGTCGAATGTAAAGTAGCAGTGTCGGTATATACATCAACACAATCAGTAATGATAGCCTAACTCGACATCTAGTGGGTTATTAGCCGTCCACTTAAGCTACCGCTATCGGTGGTATCAAAGTTTGTGGTGAATCCATTACTTACCTCTCTTTGCCTTTTCGTTGGTTCTGTCAGTTCAACAACAAAGTCCAGATAGCTATCAAACCTCCATAGTCCCCAGTAGGTGCATTGGATTTTGTCTGGTGTGCCTTCTCTGACATTTGGCAGTGCCGATTCACCGAATGTGCATTCGGTATTCGACGTCGTAGCAATGGATGAATGAGTCTACATCCCGGCCCAATCATCGAACACCGGTCTATAAGGTGCCGACTCTAAATGCTCTGCTTCGAAGTGCATTACTTGCTACTGGCCATCTGGGAAGCATCAGCTAAAGTCTCCTATAGACAGGTGTCATGTTAATTTATGTGATCACAACTTCTGTAGTACGCAAACAACCACACAGGTCCTTCTACCCTCGACGGCTTATGTGGATACGAATGTCAAGATCGAGGCATCAATACGAGACATGATGTTGATATGAATGACGGAAAGATACCACAGTGCTTAGAGCTTTGAAAGGGTTCGACTCCAGCAGCAGTCTCCCACAATGCGAAGGTTCCACACTTGAATCTTCGGATATAAATACCTTAGTCGCCATCAATGTCATATGATGAAGATGTCGACGTCCAAGCGGCGTCCCCACCTACACACGCTTCTACTTTAAGCTCGGTACAACTCCTTCGCATCAGTACAACGAAGATCCTCTATCGACCGCCACGTCGCAAGAGTGTTCGAGATAATACCTTGCCTTATGCTCTATCGTTGCGAATTGTTTCGGCCGCACGGCACTAAACACGCTTTACGTAGCCAAGAGTCGTGGAGGAGCGACGACGGGTGATGTACCGCTTGCGGACAGGTTCTTAAAAGTGACGTATGTCCTCGAGCTCTCTAATTGTAGAAAGCTAGCGTTGTTAGCTATGCGCACCGTGAGTGCCATGATGGTTGCACAAGCAGATGCGGTAACGAGTGTTGATTTCATCAGCGAACAGGATGCAGTATACGAGTTCATGCTGTGTTACATCCAGGCTAAGGCAGTCCAAGCCAGTTTCATTCTCCTCTGAGACAAAGTCTCAAATGAGAGCGCGCATCAGGTGGCTTTGACGTCCTCGATGAGCTTTGGCCTCAGAAAGGCGTGAATCTCTGCTGCTTCTGCTCGAGCCAACGTGAATCCTTGTCTGGCGTCTTCCGGGCGATGCTGTGGGCAGAGCTTCTTCCGCCCTCTGCAAAGCCGCGGTCGTGCTGTGGCTCTCTAGTAGTCTTTAGACCAAACGGAGTCTCGGCTCCAAGGTCGCTACGCCGCTACTGTATACATTGTTCAATGAGGCGCAGTCGCTTGGGGCCTGCGTTGTGATGGAGGTTGACGGTCAAGCAACGAGACGTGGCCATCACAAGAAATGAGGAAGGTGGGGTGGGAGTGGTGATGAACCTGACTCGGGGGTCTATAGAGCGACTTCAAGGCTTCAGGCCATGGCAAGGCAGTGTGTCGCGTCCCAAGCCTACGTGATCATGTAGGTGAGGCGAGGTGAGGTGAGCACTACGAGACAGCGCTTACACAAAATACGTTTGAGGGTAGGGAATCACGACTGGTGCAGATCCAAGACGTTCTCGTCAACCAGACGGATTCCAGTCCCTGTACAACCCACGCGCCATGTCAGTAGCATGACGCGACAGGCGCGACAGTCGTTACCCAGGCACCACCGTCACCACTCTCGCACATACGGCAACCATCGAGGATGCCTTAGGCAGTAAGTCTCCGCGGGCGGGGTATGGGTCATGATGTAAGAGCGGCTGATCATCCAACCCTGCACCAACGGCTACGAGGGGATGTGGCGTATGGAAGGAGCTTAAGTGTGCCAGCCCTCGTAATCCCAATGGACCTTCCATTCTCGTTACTGCTGTCACCGCCACTGCTGAACGGTGCACCTGGCCTCTGCTGCACGAGGGGAGATGAGGCAAATGTGCATATCTATGTGGGGCGATAGGGGGTCGAGATGGCCAGGGTTGGAGATAGCCAGAACGGCTTCAGGGTCTCGATGGTTGGACGTCCAACGCGATCAGTGTTCAGGTTAAGCATCGGCGCCGCCGAGCTTGTGATCTCTAAGGCCTCAGGCCAAGGCGACTCGGAGACTTGAGTGGTGCCCAGGTAAGCTTGAGATAAGCCCCTACGGGTCGTGCCGCACTAGACTCCGCGGGCGCTTGGTCCTAAGAGGCAGGTGCGCCCAGCTTCCACCGGTCTTCTGCCGCACTGTGCCTGTTTGAGGCGCTTGCCCCGGTCCATATCTCTCTGGGCTTTGTGAGCGTTCGCCAATGTAACGTTTCTATCGCGTGCGACGGTCATGCGCTATCAAACAAGATTTCCAGCGTGCCCAATCGCTTCTCTTGGCCGCCGTCTGCAGGCGTGGTCTTATCTCCCAGAGCCAATGTAACCTGCCGACTCGAGCCAATGGCGCAAAGGTCGATTGACCATGGGCATTGCCTCTAAGCCAAGTGCCTGGCCGCCTTACCTCTGGTCGTGGTTATTTAACTCTGCTACCCCATCACGAGCCTGCGCTCGCTGCTGGGTTATCCTTCACCTTTGGTCGTCTCTGCCTACAACCAAGGCCACCGTCGCTCAAGATGCCGTCAGATCCAAAGATCGCCCTCAAGAGGCTTGGCTTCAAGAGGACCAACACATCGGGCGAGCCAGTCCCCACCGTCACCGAGGGGGAAGACCGCAGCGGCTTTGCTGCAGAGGTCAAGACTGATGCCACCCAAACCGTCACCGACCTCTCTGAGGTCGAGGCGAATCGACGGCTGAACATGTTCCGCGATGAGCACCACTTCGACCCTAACATGCCCGATGCCGCGTTCGACGTCATTGACTCTGCCACTCGAGAACATGACCAGAAGAGCGAGGCCGTTCTTGTCGGCGAGCTGGTCGAGGACTCGCCGTATCCTGAAGTACGTGAGCAGCTTCAACACGCTGAAACGATCTGTGCTAACCCGTGATGCTAGGTCCGTGCCGTGGTCCGTAACTATGACGAGGACGTCCCAACCAGCACCATTCGTGCCTGGACCATCGGTCTGGTCCTGACTACAGTGGTGTCTGGCGTCAATGGACTTTTCTTCCTGCGATACCCTATCATCAGCATTGGACCCTACGTGGTGCAGTTGGTGGCCTATCCTTTGGGCGTTGGCTGGGCTAAGATCATGCCGAACCGCGAAATCTCCTTGTGGGGAATGAAGGCGAACCTCAACCCTGGGCCTTTCAATGTCAAGGAGCACGTCATCATCGTTGCGATGGCCAACGCCGCTTTCGGCGGCGGCACAGGCTACTTCGTCGATACGGTCGTCTCTGTCCAGAAGTTCTACAACATCTCTAGCATGGGCTGGGGTTTTAACATCCTCTTCGCACTGTCGACCCAATGTCTAGGTTTCGGCCTCGCTGGTACAGTTCGTAGGTGGCTGGTCGAGCCCGCTGCTATGATTTGGCCTTCGGCCTTGGTCAACGTGGGGTTCATGTACGCCTTGCACGACCATCGCCCAAGTGATCCGTCGCAGACCAATGGCTGGTCCATTTCTCGCTACAGGTGGTTCATGTACATCATGGCGGCCATGTTCATCTGGTCATGGTTCCCTGACTTCATCTTCCCGGCCTTCAGCTATTTTGCGTGGGTCACCTGGATCAAGCCCAACAATGTCGTTGTCAATCAGCTCTTTGGCCAGTCGACTGGCATCTCTTTGGGTTTTCCCTTTACTGGCTTTACGCTTGACTGGGCTCAGATCAACTCCTTCTACGGTAGCCCTCTGATCGCACCTTGGCACGCTATTGGCAACACCGCAATCGGCATCATCTTCCTCCTTTGGATCGTTACCCCAGCTCTACATTACAGTGGTGTCTGGTACTCTGACTACTTGCCCATCAGCCAGAACGGTATCACTGATAACACCGGGTCAACTTACAACACCTCCCGCATTCTCACGCCCGAGCATGTTGTCGACCCTGCAGCTTACGAAGCCTACTCGCCACTGTATCTGTCTACGTCGTTCGCGCTGGCTTATGGCGTGAGCTTTGCCACCATCACAGCTCTAATATCCCACACATATCTTTACCACGGCAAGGTGATCTGGCAGAGATGGAAGGCCTCCAAGGGTGAACTTGACGATATCCATACTAAAATCATGCGCAATTACAAGACGGTGCCGACATGGTGGTACATGGCCCTCTTCGTTGTCATGATCGGGTTCTCGTTTGCTGCCGCTTGTGCCTATCCAACCGGCATGGCCGCTTACTCGGTCGTGCTGGCTCTCGTCATTGCTGTTGTTTGGACCATCCCTATCGGCATCATCCAGGCTACGACAAACATCCAACTTGGACTGAATGTCTTCACCGAATTCATCATTGGGTACCTCCAGCCTGGACATCCTATCGCTATGATGATGTTCAAGACCTTTGGTTACATTACGATGACTCAGGCGCTCTACTTCTGTCAAGATCTCAAGCTGGGCCACTACATGCACGTCCCTCAGCGATCCCTCTTCACCGCGCAGTTCGTTGCGACTGTCTGGTCTTGCTTCTGCCAGCTTGGCACGATCGAGTGGGCTCTCGGTCACATCAAGGGTATCTGTACTAAAGAAGCCTCGAACTACTTCACCTGCGACTACATCAAGACTTTCTACAACGCATCTGTCATCTGGGGTGCGATTGGCCCCAAGCACCTGTTCTCTGGCGATGCCGTATATAAGGATCTGCAGTGGTTCTGGTTTATCGGCTTCTTCCTGCCTTTCATTTTCTATGGCTTGGCTCGCGCTTTCCCCAAGTTTTCGGCATTGAGGAAGTTCAACATTCCGCTCATGTTTTCTTCAATGGGTTACGTCCCGCCCTACAGTGCTATGAATATTGTAAGTCACTCTTAGCTCCTGTTTTTGTACATGGAAACTAACCCTTTTTTTTTTCTTCTTTCTTCTAGCTGGCTTACTGCTCCGTTGGCTGGATCTTTCAGAAATTTATTCGCGATCGTGCTCGCGGTTGGTGGATGAACTACAACTACGTCACCTCCGCGGCTATGGACGTCGGTCTGGCCATTTGCGCTTTGGTGATCTTCTTCTGCGTGCAACTGCCTGGTGCCAGTATGCCAGATTGGTGGGGTACCACCGTCATCGATACAGTTGATTTCGAGGGTGCCGCTGTTCGCAATACCGTCGCTGACGGCGAGATCTTCGGCCTTAAGACGTGGAAGTGGTAGACATTGACTATCAGTGAAAGGTACATGAAGATCTTGAACCGTGGTCAAGTGGATCAAGATGGGCCAAGAGATGAACGACCCGTAAATGAGAGAATGTAGTATAATAAATTCGAAATAATCCAATCACGAACTGTACAAAAAACATCAAAATTGTCCGCGTGCTCGCTGTCCACGTGCTTGCGTGACCCATTCTTGCCACAGTCCATCGCTGGATGTTTGCAACGCTACCGTACATGCGTGAGCAGCTGGCGATCGTGAAAGCTCCTGCTTCGCCATAGTCCAGTAGTCTGTCGCTATCAGCAGTCCTTGTCCGTTCACCGTAATCTCATGGAGCATGACTAGCGATATGTCACCTTCCTGAAATGTCTATGGATTAGAATCATCTGGCCAAATCACATGACAGTAAGCCAAAAAGAATTGATCACTTGTGGACTCGCGCATGCTTGAAACCAATCACGTCAGACAATTAAACGCCGGTCATTTCCCCAGAAAACGGCGCAACTGGTCCCGAGCTGCTACGCCTCTGCTAACTAATATCGCAATGACCCAGCCGGACTAGTCTGCTTCTTCACGAGAGCTGTGCACTCAGAAAACAATTCTCTGAATCAGTGACGAAAACAGCCATGACAACTTCGGCTTCACTGTGGCTCACTGTTGCAGCTATCTGCTTTGTAGCTGTTGTAGCGTGCTTTGCAAGTTCGCTTCCGGCCCTCCTCCATACCGCTTCGAAAGTGGAGGTTAACGAGAGCGATTCAATATTGGTGGGTTCTCACAGGACCTACTGCGACGAAGATGGTGAGGCACTTGGCACGGACAACTCGCCTGGTGAGCGGCCGAGACAAGCATTCGTCGTGACGCAGGTTTTGATGCTGGTTCTGACACTCTCTGAAATCGTACTCGGGGGACTGGGGTTTGCATTGTCTAGCTTCGATGTTCAGTATGGGCTGATCCTTGGAGGATGGGTATGTTAGGCTCTGACAGATCTAAGTGCGTGTAAGAGATGAATTTTCGAACTGACCGAGTGGAAGATCATTACTGCAGTTGAGGTGCTCTTGCTTCTTATGGAGCGCTCTCAGCCAAGAAAATTCACCATTGGATTGCTAGTAGCTCTGTCGACTTCCATCTTGTCCACTACCTTGATCGTCATCCTGACTTCTGCACTAGAAGGTGTCGTTCCTGATGATGGCCGACACCGTCTCCACCAGATCGCCTCCTACCTCCAATTTGCATTTGGTATAGCCCTTGCTTGGGCATCTTGCTCTATTCGTCGTCGTCCAAATGTTTACTTTGAAGGACAGGTCGTCGATGGCCAACATACGGGATCTGCTATTGAGACGGCCACCTTTGCCTGGATGAGATCCCTCTTTGATCAGGCACGCACAAACCGTCGCATCGAATACACTGATCTTCCATCCCTTGACCGCGCTACTCGATCTCAAGATTTGCAAGACCGCTTTCCTATCCATAAACTTCTATCCAACTCTAATCCCAGGGGCCAACCGCTCTGGAAGATCATCATCTCGGAAAACTATCACACGCTCGCCAAGCAATGGACTTTGGCTATTGCCGAGAGTATCATCATCATGTCACCTCCAGTCTGTCTCTATAAGGTTCTCTCGCTGCTAGAGCAGCGCGTAAGGAATTCTTCGTCGTTAGCTAATGACCGCTCAGAGCTCTTGCTCTGGGTCTTGGGTCTCACAATCTCGAAGACTTTGCATGTCGGTCTCGATCAATGGGTACAGTGGTTTAGTTTTGCCAGCTTCGCAATCCCTGTACGATCTCAACTTTCCGCAGTCATATTCGCCAAGTCAATGCGCATGAAGGCTGTCGAGGGTATCGACATCAAGGACAATAAGAAGAACAAGGATAATGACAAGGGCGATCAAAAGCTCAACGAGATCGACAGGCGAGCCGCAGAAGAAACTGACCCATTGCTTCCAAAACCGGATTCTAAGGAAGCAAAGCAAGACGCTGAACCATCTAAAGTGGAAGGAGGGTTCAGAAATGATATTGTCAATCTATTGGGAGTTGACGTGCAACGAGTGTCAGAATTCTGTGCCTGGAATGTTGATATGGGTCGTGGGTTTGTTCAGATCGCCATATCTGCTGGCGTGCTTGTATATCTGATCGGGTGGTGGAGGTATGTTCCTAAGCACACGTCATATGTCTTTTTTCGTTTACTTCTGTCTGATTTGATTCTAGTACTCTCGCTGGCTTCGCTGTGCCAATTCTGCTCAGCCCTTTGACCAGTGCAGCAACACGCCGCTATCTGCACAGCCAAGTACTCGCCATGAGCAGCCGCGATAAAAAGGCCTATGTAGTGACCGAAGCGCTCCAAGGTATTCGCCAGATAAAGTTCTCTGCTTCGGAAGAGCAATGGGAGACACGTATTCTCGCTACTCGCGACAAAGAGTTACAAGCTCAGTGGCAAGTCTATCTCTGGACCATCTTCCTCACGTCTATTTGGATCATTATGCCGGCCTTAATAGGCGCTACGGCGCTCAGCGTTTATGCTATATTGGGTGGACAGATGCTGGCGAGCGTGACCTTCACAGCGTTGAGTGTCTTTACGTGCTTGGAAAGAACCATTACTGCGTTGCCACAAACGATTACGGAGATGATTGATGCGGCTGTTAGTGCTGCACGCATTGGAAACTATCTTAACATGGAGGAGAAGCCTGAGTCTCTTGGCTTGAACATCCCGATTGAATTCAAGGACGCATGTATTGCTTGGCCATCAAATTCTCCTTCACCAGAGGACTTCCAGTTGCAAGCGCTCAATCTCCGGTTCCCACGCAACGAATTGAGGTATTTCTATCAAATTGCCCGATTAGGCATTCACTCACAATTCATAGTGTTATCCATGGAAAAACAGGTACAGGTAAAAGTTTGCTACTTGCCGCCATCATAGGTGAAGCCGATATTACCTCAGGTTCGGTCTCCATGCCTCAAGCGCCTTCAATGTATTTACGTGATAACGAGACGATATCGGAGGATGATTGGCTCATCCCAACTGCCATTGCTTATGTTGGCCAGATTCCCTGGATCGAGAACACTACTGTAAAAGAAGCTATCCTCTTCGGCCTCCCGTATTTCCAGAAGCGATATTTTCGGGTTCTACAAGCTAGCGCTCTGCAAGACGACATCGGAATATTTCCGGATGGTGAAGACACCGAGATTGGCGCCACTGGTATCAACTTGAGCGGTGGACAGCGCTGGAGGCTGACTTTGGCGAGGGCCTTGTATTCCCGCGCCAGTATTCTGGTTATGGATGATATCTTCAGTGCGGTCGACAGCCACGTCGGCAGACATCTACTTGAGCATGCAATTCTGGGTTCACTTGGTGTAAGCCGAACGAAGATTTTAGTGACACATCATATTGGGTTGGTAGAGCGGTATGCTGCCTACTCCATTGAGCTCAATGACCGTACTGCACTCAATGTCACGCAAAAGGGTTCAGACGAGGCTCTTGAGAATGTGGGATATTCAACTCAAACTGGAGCCATAACATCTGGAGGTGACGATGCCCACATACTCTCTAGTGACCAATCCAAGATTGTTGGCATCCGTAAAATAGAGCCACGCAAATTCGTCCAGGATGAGACGAGAGCACAAGGTCGGGTCAAGTGGAGCGTCTACAAGACTTACTATACCAACTCTGGAGGACGGTCATACTGGATACTCGCTTCTATCTTCTTCGCATTGGGTGGGTCCTCCACGCTCGCTCGCTCTTGGTGGCTGGCTCTCTGGGCAAAATCGTACATTACCCAAGAACGGACACTGATGGAGAACCACATGACTCAGCACCACCTCAAGTTTTACCTGGGTGTCTACTTATTAACGTCTTTGATCTCAATCACTTTAGTCGCAGTCAAGCTCACCATTGTACTTTTGGCCGCTCTTCGAGCCTCCCGCAATCTGTTCGAAATCACAACGCTGAAAATTCTTCGAGCACCTTTACGGTGGCTCGATACGGAACCAACAGGCCGGATCTTGAATCGCTTTGTAGGCGACTTTGCTATGATCGACGCCCAGCTTGGTGGTAGCATGTTGGGATGCATCAATGGCATGTTTTCGATTGTGATCATAATTGCTGCCGCCTTGTTCGTCTCAAAATGGGTTTTAATCCCGATTGCTGTCCTCTCGACATTCTCATTCTACTTCATTTACCTCTACCTAGATGCCACGAGAGACATCAAACGATTAGAGTCCACCGCCAAATCACCAATATTTGAACTCGTTGGTTCAACTATCTCAGGTCTGACCACTATCCGTAGCTTCGGCCGGACGGATGACTACCTCGCTCGCATGTACAAGCACCTTGATCGTTATGCACAGACATCATGGTATGTTGCGCTCGCCAACAAGTGGATGTCCTTGCGGCAAGGAATTGTAGGCGTCCTGTTCACCTTAGCCACAGCCGTTGGAGTAGTTTACTTTAGTGGCATTGATGCGTCGCTTGCTGGCTTCGCTCTCAGCTTTGCGCTTGACTTCTCGGATGCTGCCCAGGTCACTACCAGCCGATATGCCGCGACCGAGCTTTCCATGAACGCAACCGAACGAGTGTTAGAATATGCCAATCTGGAAACTGAAAAGTTGACAGGCGTGACGGCGGCAGCGACGTGGCCGTCAAGCGGCAGCATTGTCGTACGCGATCTTGAAGTTCGATACGCGAATCACCTCGAGCCAGCACTGAAAGGCATCAGCTTTTCTGTTGACCCCTGCCAGCGTATAGGTATCGTGGGCCGAACGGGCAGTGGCAAGTCCTCCCTCACATTAGCCCTCTTTCGGTTCCTAGAAGCTCGGCAAGGCTCAATCGAGATTGATGGCGTCGACATTAGCACTCTCAATCTTCACGACCTTCGCAGTCGACTAGCAATCATCCCACAGGACCCTGTCCTGTTTTCGGGCACTCTACGCTCCAATCTTGATCCCTTTAACGAATATAGTGACCTGCAGTTGCTGGAGGCTCTCAAACGAATTGACTCGGCGAACTCGATGCCTATCGACAGCCGCTCTGAGACCAGTATGCGCCGCCTAAGCGTCTTCAACAGCGGTCTAATGTGGCCAATAACCAGTGGTGGCTCGAATTTGAGTCAAGGCGAAAAGCAGCTTATCTGTTTAGCCCGCGCCATCATTACGCGGCCCAAAATTCTCGTTCTGGACGAGGCAACTAGTGCTGTGGATATGGAGACCGACGCATTAATCCAGCGGAGCATTCGAGCGGAGTTCAGTTCTGCAACGCTGCTGGTGGTCGCCCATCGATTAAGCACTATTGCTGATTTCGATAAGATATTGGTCATGAGCGATGGGCAGATTGCAGAATATGATCGTCCAGAAGTACTAGCGAAGAGGAGGGGGCATTTTTGGAATATGGTAAATGACAGCGGAGAGAAGGAGGCATTGGAGCACTTACTCTAATGATTTTAGTAGTACTTGGATCGACGTGATTGATCTTGCTATGCCAGTCGCTGCCTCTGGCTATCAGCCTCCTGTCTTATGTCTTGCTCATCTAGTGTTCGTCTATTATGGACAATCCTCTAGCCAAGTCTTTCTCTTGATACCTCCAGCCCGTCTTTGTGAAGATCCATACCACTTGTACAGTATCATTACAGCGCAGATGGTACTTAAGTACTTCAACATCATGAACGTACAAGTTCTGGTGACACAGATCTGCAGTTCAAGTAATGACATCGAGCTTTTGGTCTGCAAGAATGATGCTAAGCCTACAGCTGTCGACGTCAAATCTTATAGTAATTTACGTAGGTAATAACGTAGCTATAGCTTTCTGTCGCGTGAGCCACGTTATCTAGTTTGACCCAGTAGAATAAATGCCAAGAACGATCCCATCAGATCTGGATTCCATATGATGTCACCAGACAGTACCTAAAGTTCCAGTGTTGAACATAAGGCACATCTAGCTTCTAGTCTTGTCGCAGACGGAAACGTCAATCTCCCTGTCAGACGTGGCGGAGGGCAGAGACTTTGTGGGTCTGTTATTGCTATCGGATCGCATGCGCAGAAAGCTTCTGAGGGTATGGTAGGCGTAGCTCGACTTCTTGAGAGAGCAAACACCGCTAGATCACTGAACTTGCAGCTTGGTCACTAGCATGAAATGCTGGATCGTACGCCACATCGCATGATGCTGTGCTAAAAACACCGATAGGTACGACTGGACGGAATCGGTCACACTCTGAAAAGTCAATCGGGGAAATGGAGACAGTTTTACTCACAATTTTCCCTAGATTTCACCAGGTGGTTACTGCCATCAACCAATTTCCTTGTGCGCACAAGTACCAGCCTTGCTTGCATTGACACTACTATTGCAAACGGCGACAAAATACTTTTTCCACCTCCATTGAGAAAGGCGATGATATGGAGAGTGACTTGCGCAATCAATTGAAAGTCGAGGAACTTGACGCTCATCAAGCGCCACGACGTTCATTTAGCACTGAAGACACCAGCATCGATATTGAGAGGGCTAAACTTCTTCAACAATGCTGGCCAAGAGTAACTAGGCTCAGTGAATGCCATGCTAATACTCATTTGTGCGTTCCATTGATTCGTCAGCGTTAAGTCTTTCGAGGGCTAATTTAAGCCTTGTGGATTGCGAGCGTGACCTTTAAGCATTTGTGTATCGTATTAGTTCCAGTATTGTACTGTAGACCCAAAGTCTGTAGGTGGGGTCAAGTTGTCCTAGATATCACCGCGTACGAGGATATTGAACCTACTTATAGCCGCTAAATTCGTCTGAAGACTGATTATTTCTCCTATTCTGAATAAACAGTATACATAGACTACGTTAAACCTGCTCGTTCTGTGTTTTAAAATCTAATCCAGCCGTCTGGTCAAAATGGAACTTCATAGATTACGCCGAGTTCGCAGAGTTTCCTTCGATCGTTATGAAATGCTGTTTGACAGCATAGTTAGCTGGAACGCGACAACGTATTCGTGAGGAATAGATTCACTATGCTCTATATCTTTTAGAGGCAGGAGTAAATCGTGCACTAATTCGCTCGACAACATTACATGTAGGCAGGCAGCGACATACAAAAGGAGATAAAGCGGTGAGTTGAGCATTGTGGAAAACGTTTAGGAGTAGTTAGACTAGACAAGATGAGTTACGATAGGTTCGTGTTCCTATGTACGACTAGACAGTCGATCTTCATAAGTCATCGCTCTTTCTCTACAAATGTGCAGGCTAGTTACACAGTAAGTGTGCACTCTAAATGCCATTACAACCTGAATAAAGAGGCACAGCGAGCTGGTTGTTCCAGAAGAATTCTTGATGAAGCAGGGGTGCCATCACAGCCGCGTTTATCAGTCGAACAGTACATAAACCCACGTCGGGAGACAGTGCCTAGCACGAGAACGATATGCTTAGTGCGGTGGAAAAAGCTCCTATTTGCTAAGGTGAAAATTCAGTCCTATCTACTGTAGCTTCGTACAATATTGAAACGCTGGATCGCTTTCGTTCCTCAATCATAGTGATCACGAATTTGGGGTGAACAACCCCAACCACATTTCCGAGTCACGTGCTGGAATCAGTCCCTGTTGGCCTTAGGCATCTCGGCCCGTCCGAGTCCCTGATTACGGCATTCGCCGCGATAGCAATCCCAGTCGCACCAATAGCCTGTGACTGCGCGTCGGCGTTAACTCCACATCGAGTAGCTTGTATTTAGCGCACAGCACGGGCGTCGAGGTTGCGATAGCTCTAATCGTTATCAGTGGCCACCCTCTGTTGTGCCACTACTCTATCCTGTCGCGTAGGAGGTACTGTCTTTCGAACACTAGACGCGGCTTCGACTAGACACTGGCATTTCGAGTGTGTACTGACGTAGACTGAGGCACGCAGCCAAAGCAGGGCCATGCATTGAAGATGAGGCATTATCCATGATCCTGTAGGTGTCTGGGGGGCTAGAACTCCCATGAACCGTTTTCAGAGCTCGCCATGAACGCCTATCTGTAGGCTACTGCATGAAATTGGCTGGGTACGATGCTTTTTCTCGAAGCGAGATGCAGCGGCACGGCAATCTTTACTCTGATTCTTTACCACTCGACTAGCCGCAATTTCAACATCACAAGTTCGGCGCAGGCATGTAATTGGGAAACCTCCGAGTGGCTACGACCTTATCAGCTGGCTCAGGATATGCAGGGATTCGGGTTGTGTGCTGGGACATGTCTGCTATATTTCCTCTGGTCATCCTCTCGGGTCTTGCAAGTTTTTCCCGTTCTGCAACCCTCCTCTCTATTTTCTTCATCGTTTGCGTGTGTTTGGAAGAAGTCCAAGATGAGTGCTCGTCGGGAGAGTCTTAAGCTCGCCGAAGCCGAAAAGCGACCATCCGCCGATGTCGAGCCAAGCAGCTTGGGCGCGCACCTGCGTGGCCGCCAATTCAGTCTTGATGGCGACGACGTTATGATCGTTCAAGCAGACGAGGCAAAGCTGCACAGAAATCTCAAGGGTAGACACATGCAGATGATTGCTATGTAAGTCTCCCTTGCGGCGCACGAACTGCTTTCCAACCCCCTCCCCCACCTCATTTCGGGCACGCCTCCAGGTGTTAAGAGCTGTGATGGTCTGAGATCGATCCGCTCTCGCACAATGATGTCCAACACCAAAGCGCATACTGACTTGGGGGCGCAGCGGCGGTGCTATTGGGGCTGGCCTTTTTATTGGAAGCGGAGGCGCTTTCCAGAATGGTGGTCCTGCATCTGTGCTCATTGGGTTCATAATCATTGGTAAGAGTAGCAAGACCTGGTGACTGTCGCAATTCTAACAAGCTTTCCATAGGTTTCATGGTGTGAGGTTTCCCAACCATTACCTCCCTCTGTCGATTTCCTAACGGGCTCTTTTAGCTGGCTCATGATGCAAGCGCTTGCCGAGATGGCTGTCATGTACCCGGTCAACGGAGCATTCACCAGCTACATCACCAGGTTCATTGATCCCTCATGGGGCTTTGCCTGTAGCTGGCAATATGGTATCCAGTGGCTCACGGTTCTCCCTTTCGAGATCTCTGCGGCCTGCAACGTAGGTCCTCTCACCAACCAAGTAATCCTTAAACAGAGCTGACAGCAACAAGATCATTCACTACTGGAAAAATGTAGAGAATGTCAACGACTGCGCCTGGATCATACCACTACTTTTCGCCCTTACAGTCATCCAGTTCTTCGGCGTCAAGGGTTATGGAGAGGTTGGTTGTTATGGGACAATTCGGATTATCTTCCGCTCGATGCTAATCAATCCAGGTCGAATTTGTGCTCAGCACAATGAAGGTCGCCGCTTGTATTGGATTCATGATTCTTGGTATCATCATTGACTGTGGCGGTGTACCAACAGACCACCGAGGCTACATTGGTGCCAAATATTGGTAAGATTCTGTCATGCTATACATCTCGTTCAGTGCTAATGAGCCAATCTTCATCGAAGGCATAATCCCGGTGCTTTCAATAACGGTTTCCATGGATTCTGCAGTGTTTTCGTCACAGCCTCGTTTGCTTACAGTGGAACTGAGTTGACGGGACTGGCTGCCGCCGAGGCAGAAGATCCCAGGAAGGAGATCCCGAAGGCTACCAAGCAGGTCGTGTGGCGCATTGCCATCTTCTACATCGTCAATCTCTTTCTCATCGGTCTTATCGTACCATACGATTCGCCAGCATACGCCAATGCTGACGGGAGCCGAGCATCGCCCTTCGTTATCGCTATTGAACTCGCCGGCATTCGGGCCCTCCCATCGATCTTCAACGCAGTGATCCTGATTTCTGTGCTTAGTGTGGCCAACTCATGCACCTTTGGCTCCACTCGAACCTTCCAAGCATTGGCTGAAAATGGTAAGATGGATAAATGCGATGAAGCAAAAGGTTCATACTTACAATTGTAACCAGGCATGGCCCCAAAGATTTTTGCATATGTTGACCGCAAGGGACGTCCCGTCACCGTCACTGTCCTTCAGCTCCTCTTTGGATGTCTAGCGTTCATCAATCTGGATAAGAATGGAGGCGGCAACATCTTCAACTGGCTCTTGTCGCTTTCCGGCCTTTCCTGCTTTTTCATCTTTGGGAGCATTGCTGCAGCGCACATTCGATTTCGATCTGCATGGTGAGTTCTGTTGTCATGCTGACCTCCAATCTAATTCAAACCAATATCTGAAATTAACCGTAATGTTGTAGGCAATTCCAAGGCCACAGCCTCGATGAACTTCCTTACAAGGCCAAGTTCGGGATCTGGGGTTCATACTTGTGCATCGTTTTGAACTTTGTCTGCTTAGCGGCTTCGTTTTACGTCGCCCTTTACCCAATCGGTGGGCCCTACCTCGATCCAGAGACCTTCTTCCAATCGTACCTTGCAGCGCCGTTCCTCCTCGTCCTATACCTAATGTGGAAAATATACTCTTGGTTCGCCGTCAAAGAGCATCGCCCGCTCTATACTAAGATCAAGGATATCGATATCTACACGGGAATGCGCGAGATGCAGTCCACACTCATAAGTGGACCTAATGTGAATGAACAGCAGCGACGAGAGAGCATTCAGGAGATGCAAGACGAAAAGAAGAAGAAAGGGCCTTTAGATTATGTCAAATCTACCCTCGGATCCATATTCTGATTGGACGCGGCGCTCCGGCCAGCAGACTATGGTGCAAAAGAGCGCGTTACGGATTTTCATCACGTGCCTAGAGCAATGGAAGAGTTGCAAGCACAGCGCGCATGCGAGATCAAGGGTGTTGGTCGTGAACGGCCAAAATTCACTTCATGTACCTTACAAGAGTTCCAATTCTAGCTTACAGTGTACCCAGAAGCGAGATTCCAGGGCCAGCTGTCATTATAGTAGCTTATGAGCGGCTTCTAGAGATACAGACGTGTCAATTTATCCCTTAGTGCTCAAACCCTAGATGTCTGCGTCAGCTTTTGTGCATGCTTGAAGCTAATAATTAACTGCGCATGGTCCAATCAGTAGCAAACCAAGCACCCTCGTAAGCATCATTGTGAAGAAGATTTGTTCGGCAGAAAAGTAGTGAATCAATAAGGCAACCCTCGCTATTCACATACGATTGCACTAAATGGAAGACGAGCTTCTAAGTTTGTGCAGAGCAACAACAGCGGTGTTGCGTTTTTTAATCTCTGCCTCAAGGCAGTACCGCATAGCGATACTCGTTGCTACAATCGTAAGTCCATGGACGAGGGCCCGAAAATTTACCCAACTGGCAAGTCATTGGCGCATACCCAAAAGACTTGCAAAGTTTCGGAGACACTGTGAGCGGATAGCATACGAGAAGTCTAGGGCAATCACTCTTCTGCTCACTATGTACAAGGCGAAGTAAGATGATTATGACTGAGATCGTGACTTTGTGCTTTGCCTTACGCTCAATCTTCAAGGCCGGCGAGGGGGACCCGGATTTTGCTCTCTTAGCTACATCGCGCTTGATTTGCCTGACCCAGCGAGTGGTCTGGAAATGCACGACATATCGAACACTCTTACCCGAAGCTTGGATGGTAAGGTCAAAAGCGTCACTAGCCTGCTCATTGTCGATTATGTGACATCATGAGGGCTGCCGACACAAATCGCTGATGCTTTTAGGTGCAAACACAATCATGTCAAGCGATTGTCAGTGCAGTGTGAGGCTATGAATAAGTAACAGAGTGTTACGGGCGGGGCCCGAAGTGGTTTTTTCTAGGAGGTATACAAGGTAGGTGATTGAATAAGGGATATGTTGATAACCAATTTGGGCGTAGAACCAAATGTATACTGTTTATACTAATATGAGTTGAGCATGAAGCTCCAATCTAACGTCGCATTACGTTAGCTCACGGGGAAGCGAGACACTGAAATCTGGACTTGCAACTTCAAACTGTAACAACTTTCTAACTACTTATGTCAGGATCATAAAAATGAAACTGCGTGTAGTCGATATCTACATCACAGTCCTGTCCAACTTGTGTTATAATCCGTTACGATTTACGCTTAGCTTTACGTTTTCTAGCTAAGCTCTCTTCCACCTCTTGAATAGCTTATATTACAGGATGTAAGGCACCCAAGCGAACATCCAGTCACGTGACTGCTCTGCCAAGGCTGCCCTGTATATAGCCACCTTTGCTGCGCAAGTGTAGCGTAGGAGGTTAGGCATTATAGAATATATCGACGAAGCCCTCACCCTTGTACCTAGTCACACTGTTGCATTACCTGATCGAGTTAATGCTGGCTGGTAGTGATAGACCAACCCTCACACTAAAGCTATTTATAGACAGCGCCAAGACTTTTTAGCGTATATGGCTGCCTCGTACTCTAGCCTACGTTAATCTCCCTCACTACTACCTGCGATGCAATTTCTACAATCGATATGGCACAGTCAACGAACCAGTAGTCCGACCTGGACAGCAAATGCGCCAAGGCTCAACCTTGGGTACGGCGCTTTGTAGAAGACTATCAAGATGGGAGTCCGTGGGGCTACGCCATCTTCGAGGATCCAACTATTGATGAAGAGGTGATGGAAGAGTGCATGTGCAGGATAGACACCTTGCTGTGGTTTGCAAAAGATACTGTATTTGGCCGAGGGCATGAGGAGTTTCCGCGGTTCAAGTGGGAGGTCCTGGATTGGCCGGAAGGCGGTGATGAAGGAGACGGTGATGATCAGCAGGGAGATGGAGAGAGGCCTGCCGAGGAGGACGGCAACGGCGACGGTGGCGAAGATGACGTGGACGCAGAGGACGATGCAGGAGAGGGCACGGAAAAAGAAGTGGTAGACGACAATCAGGAGGGAGAAGACGAGGACGACGAAGACGACGCCGACATCGAATTAGTCAGAGAGCTTCCTAGTCTCCGCACACACTTTAAATGGGTCTGCGAGCGCGCGAAGAAGCGACGCAAAGCCCACGAATCTCTAGACGTCGACCGTAGTGGAATATCCCACGGACTTGTTCGCAACGTCTTCCTTGTCATCGACCAAGACGCGATCGACTCTATCGTAGCCATCTCTCCCATGGCTGACCTTGCCTGGGTCTGGGCTATTGATCCGGATTATATCGGGGACGTGGTCTCGATGACGAGGAACGGTCTCAAGGACGAGTACTACGGCTATATGCGCGTGCGAGTGCAGCAGCTGGTCAACAATTTCTGGGACACACGGCGTTACCATGAAGACGATCTGCCTTTACCGGTACTGTGGGAGGCTGCGAAGCAGAGTCACAACTTTGCCTTTGTATCTGTCGATCCACAGGAAGCACAGATGTTAGGCGGTAGCATGAACTCAGGCAGCGCATTAAGAGCTCAAACGGGCTGAACTGCTTCAAGAAAGAGCCTCGATTGCTTTTCTTCTTATTTGCGGCTCGACAAACAGATTTGGGGATACTTAGGGTTAGGGGGTTATTAGAAGGTTCACAAAAAGTCGGAATCGAAAAAGTTAGACTAGAGCAGCCAGCGCTTACCAATGCTCTCGTTGTATGGCGATCCAGCCGCGATTAACTCTACGAACATTCATTCGACGCTGTACCAATACAGTACGCATATCCCGCGTACAACCCCTGGCATTCACCCGCGTTGGTGTTGAGAGCTGGATTCATCTGGTACAAGCAGCTCAACGAAATACCGGCGTTTTGGGCCATGTCATAGCAGTAAATACCATCCTTTTGTAACACCCACTTGTCGCAATCGGAAGGAATGCCTGACTCGGTAGGCCCTGGAGGCGATGTGCCGCCGTTGGTCGGTGTGGCGGTACTAGAGGTAGATCTGATGCTGGTGCTGGTACTGGTCGCGCCGCTCGTCATGACAACACTGGAGGTACTTGTACTGATGCTCACGCAGATGTAATTCCCGGTTATTCTAAACACGCACGCGTCAGCAAACATTGGCCACACAGTCGGAGATTGATTTGGCGAACGTACAAGCCCGAGCAGTCTCCTTTGAGAGCGGGATTCCAACCGTAGAGCTGATCGAGGGTTATTTGAAAGCCCTGTGCGATGTCGTAACAGGTGTTGTTGACTGCGGAAAGCACAACTTGTCAGCGCTATTTTGGTTACATGGTTTGCAGATTCACTGAGGATTTACCTTGGACTAGCCAGAATCTCGTGCATCCTGACACCATGCCGCTCTGGGTTGGCTGAGGCGTCCAGTTGGTAGGGCTTGGGTAGGTCACCGGGTAGGATGTGGGCTGCGTGATCACATAGCTGGTGTAACTTGACGTCGCTGTCCCATTACTGGCAGCAGTCGCATTGATAGATGGGAACACCCATGCTGAGCCAGTTGCGTACGTCGTGGCATAGCAACTCGCCGGCGCTGTAGTCCTCCCGGCAACGCAGGGATTGGTTGGGTTTCCAGCGTACCCAGGGTATGTGTTGATGTTCCCGACTGCTTGCACGCAGTAACTATATCCGAGATACAGGTTATTGCAGGATGTGGAGTTAACTTCCGGGTTCAGGAAGTAGAAGTCCTGGAGCGAGATGCCCTGGCGCTGGGTGATAGATGCGCATGTGTCGCCGGCTTGGACGAGGTAATATTTCCCGCAATCGGTGTTTGTGCCACTGACTACATTGGTCGGGACTAAAGCCTCGGTTGCTGTCGAGGCGGGTGCGGTGGCTTCAGAAGCAGTAGTGTTGCCCGGGAAGCTGACGCATATCTGGTTGCCGACCTGGAGGTTGAGATTCCCGCAATCTCGGCTGATATCGATGTTCCAGGACACCAACTGCGACATGGTGAAGCTTCCGTTGTACACCCCTACGATACCGTAGCAAGTATCGTTGGTCTCGACCGTGTAAATCAGGCAATGATGCGGCATGCATAATTGCGCGCCTGCTCCTGGGAAGTTCGTGCAGCCAGCCTCGAGCCCATTGAGATAGAGCATGTTGTTTGTTGAGACACCTTGGGCTTTACTAATGGAATGGCAGTCATCTCCGTCCCTGACGGTGTAGGTGGTAGCGCAAGACGTTGGGATTGTGGTAGCCATCGAAGACGCTGTCAGTGCAGATCCATCCACTGTGATAGCGGTCGGAGAAGTGACAGGATAGCCAGTAGCCTGGCACGACGCTGTTAATGAGGAGAAGTTTCCAGCCAGATCGCTATCGTATCCCAGCGAATAGCCCAATTGCATTTGGTACGATCCCAAGACGCAACTGGAGCAACTGTCGCTGCTGTCATTGCCATTCGCCCAAGCGTCGAAGACCGGAGCACAGAAGTCGCCAGTGGAGGGGTCTTTGAGGCAAGTGTAGTTGTATGTCTACAGAAGAGTATCGATCGTGGCCGTGATCGAATAGATTTGCCCGCCGATGGTCATAGTGTCGGCGGCGCAAGCTTGCTGCTGCGAGTTCTGGAAGGAGTCGAGTGATTGCAAACAGTCGCTCGTGCAGAGGACAGCCAGGTCATCGCTGCTTGGGAAGTAGCCATTAAAGGCTATGGAAGGCAGAGTCGTGTCACAAGTCACGAATGTGGAGAATGTAGAGCTGACAGAACTTCAGCATGGTGATGATTTAGATCAAATGGAGTGCAAAGACGTACTTGCAGCTGGAAGACAATTTTCCAGGCGCCGGCATTGATATCGAAATAGATGACTCCGAACTGTTACTGCCGACAAAGACTTGGGCTGTTGCATAATGCGCGAAGAAGCCGACAGCGGCCAGCGACAGTGAATTGAGGGAAGCCATCTCTGCGAGTGCCTGTGAGTTTTGATTCCCAAAAATAAAGTCAAGAGAGTCAGGAGTGCCGCAACGGCCGCGAGAAAAAGGCTCTGCTTCGATCTTGTCAAGATTACTGAAAGCAGAAAAGACTTGTAAGCTGCAGCGCACGAAGGACAGTCGCGAGACTTCGCTGCCGTGTATCCACGGGCTAGTGAAGTAGGAGATCACTTGATCGTCATTCGCATAGCACCTTTCTTTCGCCTTATGTAGCAGACCCGCCTGAAGCATACTCCTATGCTACTTCAAACGAAAATTGGAGTTTCCGGCTCATTGCGCTCAACGCCACCAAGGACAAATGCTTGTGCAGCAGAAAAAGCTTTTTACTACAATTTCAAAGGCCGTTGGTTGTTTCTCGGGAGACAATATCAACTAAGGAAATGCAGAGGAAAGGGGGAGGATCCGCTGACGCGACTTGATTCGAGCTTATTTCAACCTACAGCATGGCAGCATGTGAAAAAGATTTATTCTGAACCAATAAGCGACGCTCGATACATCTTGTTGGTGGTCCTTAGCAGAGTGTGATGAACTCTTACCATCCATTTGAGTTCGGACGATGTGGGGAGTGGTGCCGGCCCACTCTGGCCCGGTCGCAACGGCTACCAGGATTAAATGGGTTTTCGGCCCGGCAATCCCGACCTCTGTGCCTCTTGGGCGTTCGATGATATTCAAACATCATATGCATTCTTTCTTCTTTCTGCTGTGTCTCTCGATCTCTTCACTTGCGACAGTGGCTTTTGCCGTTAATCGTAATTATGACCGGTCGGAGGATACTCAACGCTCGTGTCTTCTTCTCCTTACTTTTCGTTACATCATTTCTATTCGCTCTTTGGAATAGGTACTCGATCGCGGGCGATAAAGTACAAGTAGAACATCCCGCTCGCGGCGTTGGCAGCTATCCCTCGCAAGATGAAACCTTGCTTACGGCCTACTCAAATGCTAGCCAGCTAGTTAGGCGGGATTCCGATTATCACTGCACAAGGGATACGCCATGCCCGACTTATGCTTGTTGCGGCTCGTTCGGCGATGGCGACGTCGGTATTTGCGGCTTTGGACCGACATTCTGCGGCAGCGATTGCGCATCTCAGTGCGATGCTAAGTCTGAATGTGGCCAGTATGCCAATCCTCCAGGTCAGCAAAGCCTCTCCGAATCAGTAACGGCACTAAGACTGACGTTTCTCAACACAGGCAAGAAGTGCCCGCTGAACGTGTGCTGCAGTCAGTATGGCTTCTGTGGCAGCACGGAATTATTTTGTGAGGACGAATGTCAGTCAAATTGCGTCCTAGATCCGCCTGTCCCAGGCGGAGGCAGTGGTGTTCCAGTCGTTCAAAACAGGGTCATTGGTTACTACGAGGCCTGGGCTGCTCGAAGAACTTGCAGAGCTTTCCCTCCAAGCGGCATTCCTGTCGATGGCCTGACGCATGTAAACTTTGCGTTCGCTTAGTACGTATACAATCAGATTCTTTTGACTAAAGTTGCTTACATCCAAAATAGTGTCGATCCAGGCTCTCTGCAGATCACAACTGTGGATTCGGAAACCCCGGAAGATCTTTTCGCCAAGACGACAGATATCAAGAATTTGAAGTCTAGCTCGTCGAACTTGCAAGTGTTTGTTTCGATTGGTGGCTGGACCTTTTCCGACAACGAGACAGCGACTCAGTCAATCTTCCCAACCATTGTAGCTGATCAAGGCAAGCAACAGCAATTCGCAGATAATCTGGTCTCCTTCATGACCGAATATGGATTCGAGTAAGTCATTTTTACCCTCTTGTCGAGGTTCCCCTTATCACAGATAGACCGCTAACTAGTGTACAGCGGTGTTGACATCGACTGGGAGTATCCTGGAGCCCCAGATCGCGGTGGCGAGACCCAAGACACCAAAGGCTTCGTTGAACTTGTTCAAACGCTGCGCAACACTTTCGAGGCATCCCCGCGAGGCAACTATGGGCTCAGCTTTACGATCCCCACCTCATATTGGTACCTTAGGTGGTTCGACGTTCCGGGAATGCTGAAGTATGCTGACTGGGCCAACCTCATGGCTTATGACCTCCACGGCATCTGGGACAGGAACGATCCGATCGGATCTATAATACAAGGCCACACCAATCTTACTGAGATCAAGGTTGCAGTCGATCTACTCTGGCGCGACAACGTGCCGCCGGGACAGGTCGTCTTAGGCATGGGCTTCTATGGCCGCTCATTCCAGTGGCGGGATACATCATGCAGCTCGCCCGGCTGCCCGTTCAGCGGCCCAGCCGACGCTGGTCCTTGCACGAACAATGCTGGGACACTCGCATACTTCGAGATTCAGGACATTCTGAGCGATCAAGAGCCGAAGGTGGTATATGATTCCGAGGCAGCCGTCAACTACATCGTTTTTGGCGACAACCATGACCAGTGGGTCAGCTATGATGATGCAAAGACACTTCAGCAAAAAGTTGACTGGGCCAACAGCGTTGGACTCGGAGGTGTGATGATATGGAGTGTGGATCAAGACGACAACTCCTTCTCTGCACTTGAAGGTCTTATAGGGGAGTCTTTTCCATCTTTCAATGCATAGGTTAAACGCGGCCAAATAACCGACATAAACCATTGGGCCTCTCTCAATGGGCAGGCGTGCAAGGTCAGCGGCTGTTTGTCTGCCTACACGAGTCCACCCAACGACTTCTCACTCGCACCAAATGGGAAGTTTCCAGACATCTGCGGCAGGGACATGTACAAATATATCTGGTGTCCAACAAATGCGCTTCCTCAGGACTGCCAATGGAGAGGCTCGGGCTCCTGCCACGGCCAGTGCCACGTTGGTGAAGTTACCCTTGCACATTCAGCTCATGGAAGTACAAAATGTCTCAAGCCCGGCCAGCAAGCATTTTGCTGTGTTAGCAACGAGTGGGCAAGTCTTACAGACAAATGCGCATGGTCAAACGGCTGCGATTCCTGTCCAGCCGACTCCAATTATGCTGTCTCCTCTCGAAAAATCAAGAAGGGTCTGTTTAGCTCTTGCACGCAGAGTTTCTGCTGTCCGTATGACTTCCAGAACTGTCACTGGATCGGTAAAGGCACCTGCGATGACAATGAGTGCTCGGGTACCGATGTGCAAGTCGGGCTGGACCCAACTGGAGACACGTCATCGGCATGTGCAGCAGGTCTGAACGGTCGCCTGAAGCCATTGTGCTGTAACACTCCGGAGAATCTCAGCCCATTCCTTCCAGTACCGCTGGAAAATCTCTTTCCTACACTTCCACCTTCTGGCGATATCCCTGCTTTTGATGACCAGATTCTGTCGCAACTTCCAAGCCTGGTCGGAGCCAACCCGAACAATGGTGCATTCTTCTTCGTTGTCATCGATGGCCCACCGGATGCCGTTACTAATTTGAATAAGAGTGATGGGTCTCATCTGGAGTTCCTTACTGGGCCTGTTCATCATGGACAGACGTCACAGACTGCTCACTTCATATGTATGGATGATTCCCCAAGCAGCAATTGCGATGACATGTATCTCAATGGACTCAATGGTACCATTATTCGACTACCCGACCACCTTGGCTTTGCACAATGGGCAGTAGCACATGACGTGCGTCCTGCTAACTATTCTGCGCCTCGACATTTCCTGAAGCGCATTCCTCCCAAGTCACGAGTGTTGGAGCTGGAGTATAGCTACGACTTCTCCAGGGTGAAGCGCGCTCCAGGACCGATCTTTATGCGAGTCGACTACTCCTCTAGCAACACCTACTACACCGAAGTGGTCGAGGCTGCGCATCAGAAGAAGCGTGACCTGGAGCCACGGTTCTGGAGCACAGTGGTCTCCATCTGGGAAAAACTCTTCCAGAACATACGGACTGAGCAAGTAGATTCCATGTATCAGCCATCCATAGAAAAAGACAATTTTAACGTCTTGATTTATGGCGATGATGGCTCCAATAAAGGCTGCAACGGTGCGGACGGGTTCTTACGACTCAATTTGGCTGGCTCCATGCGGAGTGTTATGAGGTTTGGAGTGACGCTGGTCGGTACGATCCAGCCTTACAACATGGAAGAAGCCTATGGTTTCTTTGATTCAGACTTGTATATGTCTGGCCAGCTGGATTTTGACGGTAAGGGAACTATCGACATTAACGGTGGGAACGGTGCCGAACGCAACCTCTTCTCAAGTCCGATCTCTAACTATCAGGCTTCGCACCCTGGCATCGTATCATTCTCTCCAGAGCTTAATGCAGCGATTTCGTTGGTCGGCAAGGGTGAAATCGACGGTCAGTTCAGCGTCAACTTCGAGACGGGCTCCTTGAAGACCATCACTACCAACGCTCCCCATAGCATGAGTGATTTCGGCGGGGATATCTTGGCCAATACCTTCAACAATGCCGCTGAGGGTTACATAGCTGTTGCTAATACCACTTACAACACGGTCTTTGGATTTAACTTTGATCTGCAGACAACTATGGGCGTGCAGGTCTACCAGTATGGAGAAAGCGAGCAACAGGCGGGCGCCAAATTCACGGCGAGAACGCCACATGCTATCCGTGTAGTTGGCAACGACGGTTCCGGCAAGCCAAGCATTCTAGACGTACCGCAGCAAGGTGCAGCAGAAGTCTTGCAAGATGGCGATCCCATCCAAGATGGCTGGGACGATGGTGCAAGCACTGGGATCGGTAGCCCACAAAACCCAGCAGTCATCCTCACTGGTGGAGAAGAACCGCCGAACCCTCGCAAAGCCCCCCAGATCAATGGCTACGCCGTGTTTGGAGAGCACGAATTCGTGACCTGCTCGTCAGCCTCGTTCACGGGGCACCCTCACGTGTTCTTACAACATTACTGCCAACGACTCGTCGCTCGTCGAGCCGGATCCGCCGTACAAGCTCCGGTTGATGCTCAGGCGCGAGCATCTCGAGCCCCTAACGCTAGAGGAAACAGCCTCGTACAAAGTCCTGGTCGAGAGAGCCGGAGGTCCTTCGGCTGGGAAAACAGAAACATATATAGCCCGCAACGTCAACAATCCTCTTGGGGACTTCACCCAATTTGTTACGCCGACTTACCCCAACGGGAATAACGGTGACAATTTGGACAATGAGAGTGGTAGGCCGGCCATTTTTGTGCTCCTTTGGTGAATCTACAGGCAGCTGACATTTTCCCCAGGGCGGGTCACGCGGTACGCCTTGGCGAATCCACAGGACTGCGAAGACGGCACGATTTACCGTAAACGGTCAACAAGGCGTCAATTATGAGGAAGTCAATGCCGAGCATCCTCGGGATTGCTCCATCACTCCAAATTCGATGATAAATGAATACTTCCAAACTGGTAGGTGTACGCATTTCAACCTTGCTCAATGGCTGTCTTCTTATGCTTAGTCTAGGTACAATGGATCTTGAAGATGGCCAGGGCACCATCTTCAGGTCACAATACACCTCAATTGACTTCGACGTCATCTTTGGTCAGTTCACCCCCTGCTTACGACATGTGACGTTTTTTAATCGGTCAAATTCCAGACTACATGGCCACCGGCTACCGAGTATGGGTGCCGGAAAACGTAGAAGAGAACCCCCCACCCGGCTCCCTCTTCTACGATTTAGCTGACGCGCTTGGCTCCTCGAGCAATCCTGGGGTGATGTCCAACCTAGAGTATAACCTAAACGTACAGACTTCCCCGCCGCTCGTCGATGACAGAATGTCCGCTGACCTACCACACAAAACAGATCCTGAAAGGCCGCCTCTACACCCGTCAAGGCGACCCTTCTTCCAATACAGCGTTCGGAAACCAAATGGATTACCCAGGACAAGGCACTGCCGAAGCCGCTCTATCGAACCTCAACGCCGTCCTCGGCGTTTTCAACTACATGAACGCCATCAACGCCGACCGTCAGACCGTCGTCGACGCTCAAGTCGCCGCAGCACAGACGTGGGATAATCTGTACGCCCGCAGCTTCCCGGGCCGGCAGAGCAATGCGGCAAATCTAGTCCGCGAGTTCTGGACACAGTGGGATCGGCGGCTATTGAATTTCACGCGGAGGTATATTACTGGGAGGTTGAACCAAATGGACAATGTATACCGGCCGCTAGCGAATGGGCCGCAGAGTTTAGAGCAGGAGGTACTGGATATCATCGAGAGGATGAGGAACAGGATTACTACTGAGATTGTGCTGCCTTAAGGCTAAGCAAAAGTCTAGATAGATT
This sequence comes from Polychaeton citri CBS 116435, assembly GCA_010093785.1. NCBI lineage: Eukaryota > Fungi > Ascomycota > Dothideomycetes > Capnodiales > Capnodiaceae > Polychaeton > Polychaeton citri. The sequence continues at coordinate 119,700 of MU003837.1, forward strand.
CTGCTGTTACGGGAGGGTCCGGAGATTCACCCGAGTGTTACGGGAAGTCCCGAGGTGGTTCTACTTGCGAGTAATACTAGAGGGAATGTAGTAAAGATAGGGTTGGAATTGGGATGTCAATTCGTAGATGTGATCAAGGGTGTTAATACTTCTATAACATAAGTTAAGCATAAAGCTCCTATCTACTAAGGAAAGGTCCATTCCTATATACTTAGACTTCCTACTCTCTAGTAGGTTTATAGGTCCCTAACCTAATGACCTATATGTAGGTTAATGTAGGTTCAACCTACGGGAACCTAGTCACGTAGTTCCTGCCTCAGGCCGCTTCGTGTCCTGTGGCCTATGTTATAGGTTACGCTGTAACACTATCCCCTTCTTAGCATTAGTATCCTTGTAATAAAAGATTACTTAAGGCAGTTTGTATCTGCTGCCTAAGAGCTAGGTCAACAATGTCTTCTTTTTGTAAGGCATCTAAGCAGACATGCAGTCACGTGACTGCTCCGCCAAGGCTACCCTATATATAATCGCCTCTACTACGTCAGTATAATGTAGGAGGTTAGGCATTATAGACTATACTAACAAAGACCCTACCTTAGCCTTGTCACGCTGTTATATTACTTGATTAAGTTGCTACTTCCTAGTAGTAATAGACTAACCCTTATAGTATAATGTTACATTACCTTAAGTAGACTATTATAGTATATAGACTACTAAAACCAACTCTACTTCATTTAATCTCTATTTACATAACATATAGTAATTGTGTCATCCTTAGAATTTAACACTATAGTCTCGAGATCTTCTTCTATTAGCTCTTAAACTTGTGGGTTAATCTGTTACTTTTTAGCATTATAACATAGCTATTTCCACTGTTTTACTGCTTTAGCTTTCTAGGTTATTTCTATTACTTCATTAGTTATATAGATGAATTTTCCTTCTAAAGCAATGCGCTTTATTTTCCTATAGACCTTAGTATCTTCTTGTTATAGAGTATATAGTATACTTATACTTAAGGGGATTTATTGTTACGGGAGGGTCCGGAGATCCGCCCGAGATAGGTTATACCTGCGAGTAAAAGGAGTAGGGTGGTTGATGGTAGAAAGGTGTAACAGAGTACTAGGGATACTGTAGGGTAGAACCTATGATACCGTTGTATCTATAACATGAGTTGAGCACGAAGCTCCTATCTACTAAGGAAAGATCTATTCCTATATACTATCGCTTCGTGTCCTAATCCAGTGGTGTTGCGACCACCTCTGCGAGTGCTCGCCCGAGTGCTCGCAGGATTGCTCGCACGCTGCCTCCTGCAGCGAGCAGTAGCCCGAGTGCTCGCACGCTGACTCGCTTACGTGACCTCTAGC